>JACGTP010000114.1:144218-208725 GCA_023678845.1 Mischocyttarus mexicanus | reverse complement strand
ATTCCTTGTAAGAGAGAGAGAGAGAGAAAGAAGGAAAGAAGTAAAAATAAAGGATAATCGATAATAATAATCGTTGTATGTTCTAGGTTGGATACACGCATTAGCGGAACGTTTGAAAATTTCCGTACAAAATGTCACCCACACGGAAAGTTACATCACAGCTTTATATTTCACTTGCAGCAGTTTAACTTCCGTTGGATTTGGCAACGTCTCGGCGAATACATTTTCGGAAAAATTTTTTTCCATCTGCACAATGCTCATAGGTGGTTAGTAGAACATTTTTTTTATCTTCTTTTTCTTTTTTTTTTTTTTTAAGTAAAAATTCATTCAGTTCGAATACTTTTCTTCGTGGATGGAAACAAAAGAGTTAAAGCCATATACGTAAAATATCATTTTAATTCGACTTTTTTTTTTATTTTTGGTCTTTAGCTCTGATGCATGCTGTCGTATTTGGTAACGTCACGGCAATCATTCAAAGAATGTATTCGAGAAGATCGCTTTATCAAACGAAATTGCGTGACTTGAAAGACTTTTTGGTGCTTCATCAAATACCTGACGAACTGAAACAACGTATGCAAGATTACTTTCAAACTATGTGGTCTTTGAATCATGGTATTGATATACATGAGGTACACAAAATCTATGATTATCTTATCTTTTTTTTTTTATTTACAAAATTTGATAATGATTTAAATTTTTACGATGAGTCGTAAAATGAGTCTATTTTTAGACTCATTTATGAGTCTATTTTTATCAAAAAAAAAAATCTTTTCCAACTTATTTTACTTTTATTTTTATTTTTATTTTTATTTTATTTTAATAAATACAATTACAAGAATTATTAATTAATAATTATTTGTATAAAAAATTTTCGATTAAATACTCTTTAGTTGAATATTATATTTAAAAATACTCTTTGGTTAAATATTATATACAAAAAATACTTTTTTAGACGTTGAAACAGTTTCCTGAAGAACTAAGAGGAGATGTTTCTATGCATTTGCACAGAGAAATATTAAGCTTGCCAATATTTGAAACAGCATCTCAAGGTTGTCTTAAACTACTTTCCTTACACATTAGAAGCAACTTTTGTGCTCCCGGGGAATATCTTATGCACAAAGGAGACGCTTTGTCTTATATTTATTATCTGTGCAATGGTTCCATGGAAGTAGTACAAAATAGCATGGTTGTTGCAATTTTAGGTAAAATATAAATACTCTTTTTTATTTACTGATCTTTTGCACCAGGGAATGACATTTAACATTGACATTACGATTCATTCCGAGTAACTCAGGAAAACAATTGGCACGAATATTTTTGTTTGAAATATTTTTGAAAAATAAATTAATACACTAATAATATAAGTACACTTAAATATTTTATATTTACAATTAAAAAATTATTCTATATATATATTTTTCACATGATAAATTATATTTTGTAATTACGAAGTTTATGGAAAGAAAAAAAAAATAATATTCCCGAATGTGCAAAGGATTGAAAAAACCTTATAAGGATTTAGTACAATGTTTTATTTTGCATGTATTGTGCATAAAACTTAATTAAAATAATTCATTTTGTTAAAGGAAAGGGTGACTTAGTAGGCTGCGATATAAACGTTCACTTACAGCATGGAAACAACGGTGGTGGAACAGGTGGTGGTGGATCTGGTGGATCCGATGTCGTAGTTAAATCTAGTTGCGATGTCAAAGCGTTGACATATTGCGACCTAAAATGTATACACATGCAAGGCCTGGTTGAAGTTCTTCGTCTTTATCCCGAGTATCAACAGGAATTTGCGCATGACATACAACATGATTTAACGTATAATTTACGAGAAGGTTACGAAGCTGAAGTAAGCTATTTAAATATGCAAAAAAAATACAAAAAGAATATTGAACATTTTCTAATAAATAAATCATTTGTTTTTTTGTTTTTTTAATAATAAATAAATTAAGATTGGTTTAACCCTTTGCACATAAAAAATAAAATATTGATTTTTTCACAAACATACATTCATCGATGTCACCCAATTCATATAAGTCATTATATTAGGTTGTCAAATATGAAATGGAGCAAATTCTCAATTCAATTATATGCATTTTTTGCTACATTTTCTAATAATACGTTAATTGGTTCCAAAATTATACTAACAATAAATAATACGAAGATCTGTGAATGCACGTTTCTAGGTTCAGAATGGTTCCGAGGTGCAAAGGGTTAAATTAATCATGCATGATTTTTTTTTTTATATTAGGATCTTGAATAAGTTCTCGTGGGTTTTTTTCACAAAATAAAAGCTTTATTTAAAATATAGGGTTGAAAATATAAGGAAAGGTAAGGTTTAATACAAGGTTCTAGTTGTTTGTCTTGAAACTTTGTCTGTGTGATACACTACGATGCATTACGATGCAAATTCTATGCACGGAGTACTGGCTAATACTATTTTTTAAGAAACAGCGAATACTTATTCAATATCCTAATATTAATTATTAACAAAACCAATATACAATATTCTTATGAATCAATCAAAAATAAATTACACTTGTTTTACTTTAACAATAATTCTTTTACCAATAAATAAAACCATTTCATATGAATTCGTTATTTTCTGATAAGAAAAATTTATGTGAGATTTTAAACGAGTTATATTTTTTCTATTATTAGCAGGAATCAGACATGAACGGTCCTTCGTTAACGTTACCGTCAATTAGCGAGGATGATGAAAATATTGTTGAAGATGGGGAAACGTCACCTCTCTCCCCGCCTAATAAATCACCGCTACACACATCGTCTAGTCCACGACATGCTAAATTCAGGTACAGAAAAATTTAAAAAAAAAAATTAAAAATATTTATGCTTGTCAAGTATGAAATGGAACAAATCTCTATTCAATTACGTACATTTTTTGCTCCATTTCATACTTGACGTAATATATCTGCATATTGAGCATTATATCAGCAATTTAATATATCTTTCAATCAATATTTTCTATTAAAATTATCTTTAATCTTGTTATAATCTTAAATCTGTATTACGTTCTGTCCTCTTATAATTCCATATTCTCTTTTGAATTAATGGATTTTTCCCGTATAATAAATAAATAAATAAATACGTATAAACATTTTTCAAGTATTTTATCGTGTAAATATTAGGGACGAGTACAGAGAGGGAAGAAGAGCACCAGGTAGAGGTGTTATCGTGAGAGGAAGGGCAGCACAAATAATCGCTCAAGAATCTATGGAGGAACATATTCGTGGTTCTGTAGAAAGATTGGATACGCAGGTTTCAACGTTGCATCAGGATGTGGCTACGTTGAGTTGCGAAGTGAGTGTAACCAAAAAAAAAGAAAAAATAGTAAATAATTGAGCCTATCATTGTCAAAAATCGATTAACTCGAATTTTTGTTGAAAAATCTTTTTTATAGGTAAGGAATGCCATTCATGCTCTACAAATGTTAGCATATTCGCCCCAAAGTAACCCTAATTTACCAAGACCAACAAGTCGTGGAAGTGGAATGTTAGCGAGAAGTTCATCCCATCCACCAGATGCAATATTTTGGAGTCCACCAGCTAGATTAGTCGATACAACAACTCAAACTGATTGGCCAGTTGATATGTTTGAAGTTTGGGTTAGGGCAAATCCCGATCGTGTTTTAATGATACTTGGTCTTGAACCAGACTCACTTCTTAGGTTACAACCATCATCTCCTACACAGTCACCGTCTTCGCCACCACCACCACCTTACGAACCTTTATCTCCATTGGCAGGCACACCACCACAATCACCTTCCCCATCTCGACGTAAGTAACTTTTTATTATTTTGTTACTTTTGCTGTCTCTGATTGGGAAAACACTTTTAATCCGTAACGTCATACGGGGTCTACTGGACCCCATAAAACAAAACGTCTACATTTATTGAACTCTGCAGGTCAACTGACACCATAAAGATATTTATGACATGTCAAAACCTTTTGTTTAAGGATCAAATAATAACTGATGGTGCAATAAATCTCATTTCAAAAAATTATTCTGAACTTAAAGTAGCCCCAAAGTTTGCTTGAGGGTCCACTGGATCCCGTGTGAACGTTACGGGTTAATCTATACTCTTTCTCTTAACTTTATTTTTATCGGCAAAATATAATTGTTGCAATTTAATTACAACGCAATGCAATTTAATTTCACTATTGTTTAAACATAAAAGTTACTATTGTTTGATATTCGCGTACCTTGTTTTTTACGATCAATTGAAATGTTTTTAAAAAAAGAAAAGAAAAAAACTATTCGATTGTTCCCAGATAAGGAGATTTGTGTATTTGAGAATGATCACGGGGAAGATAGACACGTTACCAGAGCTTACAGAAATCCTCAAACAACGTGGAATTCGGAAAACAAGTTGTCTCATCGATTCAGTGCCGGTGATGCCGACAACGTTTCTCTCCATCATGCGTTCAATGCATTTCATCAACTTCCAGAATCCCGTTCATTGAAATTCGAGATATTTGATAGCTGAACAAAAATAGAAGATCAGGATCGTCGAGATCGTCCAAGTATTTCCGACGAAAAAACGTAGAAAAAAAAAAAAAGAAAAAGAAAAAAAGGAAAAAAAAAATGCATGTCTAGCGTATGACATGGAGTTGTCGTTCGAGTGACGCACAAATGACAAAAAAATATATATCAGGAAAGAAGAAACGAATTCGAAATTTGAGAAAGTAGTGAGGGAGAAAGGATGGCGGGGGAGGGGTGGGGAGGGGGAAAATCAATTTCCGTACGGGGAATTGGAATCCGCAACTTTCTGTCGAATTTTTATTCATCATCGAAATTTGGTTCCCTCTCGATCCTTTGAATATTTTTTTTTTTTTCTTTTGAGGTACAGAAAATACTTGATTTTGAATTTCAACGAAAGAAAAAAATTATAATAAAAGTGAAAATAGGAAGGAAGTAGAATTGGAAAAGAAGAAGAAGAAAATATTATGTAAAGTTAAAAAGAAAACAGAGAGGGATGTATGAGTGTGTTTATAGTTTCTTTAATATTTTCTCGCATTCGAATGAGAATCTTTCGCCTAACTCGCTAAACCAACGAGGAAATTCGTTAATTTCGAAAATTCCAAAGTTCGACGACTAGGGAAAATCTCTTTCTGATATTTCTGAGATAATTATTATCGAGTGTTATGAGAAATCAACGTAACTCTACTTTTTAGTCAAAGTTTTCAATCCTTTTCCGAGTATAAAACTCATCGTTTCGTTTGTGCCTCTAAATTAATATTTTTCATCTGTTTATATACACACATACATATATATATTTTATATATATATTATATATATTATATATATTATATATATTATATATATTATATATATTACATATTATACATATTATATATATTATATATATTATATATATTATATATATTATATATATTACATATTATACATATTATATATATTATATATATTATATATATTACATATTATACATATTATATATATTATATATATTATATATTATATATATATATATTTATTCTCTAATATTTCTAATCTCAAAATATCAATAATTTCTAAAACCGATATATCATACGCAAGTACACAAAAATACATTCAAACATATCGATCATAAAAAAATAAATGATCATGACACCCCGCATATCAAATTCGATATATATATATGTGTGTGTATGTATTATGTGTGTATGTGTATTCCAAAAAGACTATGAACGAACGTTGTTATATTATAATTGTCTCTAATATGATCGACCTTCTCCACAAAAGTGTTCTATATTATATTTTGTGCGAAAAAAAGGGAACAAATGGTTCTTTCTGAGGTCAATATATATGTATATGTATATATATATATATATATATATATATATTGGTATATATATACATATATATATAACCTTTACTTTTCTCCCGAGGGATAGGAAAATAAAAGGAGGTATCATTTTTCTAATCTAAACGATTAACGATATTAGTTTGGATAATCATATGTATGTATGTATGTATGTATGTATGTATGTATGTATGTATGTATATTACATAAATATACAATATATTCACATAAATATATAATATAATTATATAATATACATATACATATGATTTATTATTTGTTCTTTTTTATTCGTTAAAACTCTTTTACTTGCATCATTCCACGCGAATACTGCTGTGATCGATTAAAATTAATCATTTTTTTGTGAGAAGGGAAAAGATATAATAAAAAATACGTGCGATACACTTAAAAGCACATAAAAAAAAAAATACAAATAACGTAAAGAATTCGTGAGATGTGGGAAACACGACAAATTTTTCCCATGTGGAGAAAGTAAGAGTAAAAGTAAAAAAAAAGATATAAGTAAATAAATAAATAAATAAATAAATAAATAAATAAATAAATAAACGCATCGATTGTCGCCTAATTTAACGCGTAAAACAAAATCGTTGTTATACGATTAAAAGTCCTTAGATGACTTTAAATAATAATAATAATAATAGCGTAGCAATAATGAGCACAATTCTTTTCGATGTATACTCCTTCAAGAAAGTGTGTGAGAGAGAGAGAGAAAGAGAGAGAGAGAGAGAGAGAGAGAGACGTCCAATTTAGAATAATTTAATAATTATTGAGGTATGCATAATCTTTCCTCTCTTTCTCTCTTTCTCTCTTTCTCTCTTTCTTTCTCTTTCTTTCTCACTCTTTTTCTCTTTCTCTTATACAATAGTGTCTTTATATTCAAGATACTTCAAATCGGACCGAATTATGCATAAACAAACCAAGAATTATTTCGTTTTACAATATTTTGTATTTCACCAAAAAATCCAAGTTTTTTCAAAATTGAATTATTGTTACCATTTGTTAACACTTTGACTATCACGCTGAATTCATTTGGTTTACTCAGGACGCCAATCTTTTATTTCTCGGTGTTTCAATTAAAATGTTTAATTGTTTAATTCATTGTGGATGGGACGAAACGAAGCAAACCGTACCACGAGGTTGAGTATCTTTTGGATGTATCAATTGTTTTTGCCGAGTGCATATTTTATTTTATTTTTAATTGTATGAAATCAGGACATACTACAGATTCAAGACAAACATTGTAGATAATTCTTTATAACAAATATTATTTTCAATATAAATTCATCTGAAATAAGGACACATATTATGTGTTTGTCAGCTCTCTGTTAGTTGTTTTACTCAAACGCACATATAAGTTTGCTCGGACGAATTGATGGGTTTACTTAAAACCCATATATGCGGTGATCATTCGCAAAAGGTGTTAATGGTGTGTACTTTTTATTTCAAAGTATAAAGTATTCTAATAACGCGATACTGTTTGTAAATTCGTTAACTGTTAATTTTCATTCAAGTTTTTACAATTGAAGTAATTGAAATGCTTCAATCACCAATAACCAACATAACAGTCAAAGTGTTAAAGAAACATTGTAAAGAATTTTTATCAAAATCAGTTGATAAATGATTAAAAATTCATGAAAATATTAAACAGTTTTCTTTTACATTACAAATGATACAGAAATAAAACCCAAAAATGATGTGGTTTGTAAGACAAAATAAAACAAAAGTATTGACATTTGGTCGTATTTTTTAAATGCATAAAACGGTCCAATTAATTTTTAAGAAAGAAGAAATTATTGGAGTAAAATAAAATAAGAAAAAAAAAAAAAAGCAAAAAAAACACATTGTCGAGCACAATCTCGTACGAATTGTTTGAAACATAGTAGCGTATGATATAAAGTTATAAAATATGATTAACACATATATATAATATATATATCCTCTTGTACATTTAAGTCAAAATCTATCGAATGATAAACGTCAAGTGTAAATAATAAAGTGATATCGAGATGATAAAATATGTGATAAGGCACGGCTTTTGGCCATGCACTAACGTAATCTTCGTTCTTATACTTCGTCGTGTTACTTGTGAAAATTCGATATGAATTTTCTTTCTTATTCCACTATTACTCTATTAAATATTACCTGTATTATTATTATTATTATTATTATTTTAAATAAAAATTCCAATTCTTATTAAACGTAACGAAAAGAGAGAAATATCCATGAATCGTGTGTAATATTAGGTGTACAAATAAATTTCCGCCGTTCTTATTAAAAAATTAAGCATTTGATGATTTTAAATAATGTAAAATTGCTTGCTGAGTTACTCCTAATATAAGCGCCTGTTTTTTTTTGCATTTGGCACGAATTTTCAACCAATAATATTTCTAATTCTGCGTATTCGTACACTTTCAGCCTTCCGTTACGTATTTTATCTTCGACGTCACAGTCTCTGTTCTTGAACTATAAAAACCATTCATGAAAACTTGTCTAACTTAAAAAAGCCTCGACATATGCCTCTACAAGCAATCGATGCTCATCAGATGCAGATTTCTTTAAATTAAATAATTTAATCAAAAGTTCCCGCAAATGGTGCTTATTCGGCTAAAAACTCGACATTTTCGAAGGAAAAAAAATATCTGTTATCGATACAAAATTACTAATATACCAAGATTATGTTGTCGAGAGATGTCCAACCCTACGATATGACGTTTTACATGAGACAATTTTAACCATAATTTAATCATAAAGCTATATTTTGTTGTACGGTGGAAACTTATTTGTACACCCAATAATAAATTTGAAAGTAAGAAAAGAGATAAAGAAAAATATGAAATAATAATATCAAAAAAGAGCTTAATCGTTTTATGTCGATCATTTGGTGGGTATAACCCAGTTAACACAAAACGTTAATATGACGTTAATATGACGTTAATATGACGTTAATATGATGTCATTTTTGAAAAATGACCTAAATCGAACGTCATATTAACGTTTTGTGTTAACTGGGTAAATAAGAAAAAAAAGTCAATCTTTATGGAAAAAACAAAAAAAAAACAAGAAATACGATAAATAAATTTTATGTGTAAAAAAAGAACAAAAATGAGAAAGAAAATAATCCGTTCTCCATTAATCGTCGTGTCTGTCAAATTTTCACAAGTCATGGTTAGAAGTGCTGTTTTATAAATATTTCATATATTTTGTTATACTGTTTCTATGCTCTTCTCACACTATGATTCAAAAAGAAAAAAAAAAAAGTAAAAAAAAAGAAAAGAAAAGAAAAAGCTACTCTTTAAAAAAATAGTATTAAAATCTATAATACTTCGTCTCCTCTACTCGTAGTTTTTACACTACTACCCCCCCCCCCCCCCCGAACACTATAATACGATAAAAATATATCTCATACGACACCACGAATAATTTATCAGAGTAAATAGAAAGATCTAAAAGATAGGAAAAAAAAAATAGTTGAAAATAATCGAGAAGTGTTAGGACATTGAATAAGTTCACGCTGTTATTTTTATCTTTCACAAAATAAAAAGCTTTATTTAAAATATAACGTTCAAAATCAGTTGAATATTTTTCTAAACTTTACTAGCGTTTGACATATGAGTCTTGATTAAACAATTCCTTTAATTGTTCGTCTTGAAACTTTGACGGTGCGTCAGAACATTTTTTACCCTCAAATTGAAAATTATTATTTTTCAAGCATCGAAAATAATTTTTGCACGAACAAGAATTCTGTTTGCTTCAACTACAAATTTCTTTTGAATAAAGTAGCTCAATTAAATTCACCCGCAAAACTATTTCATTTGACAGAAAAATAGACAGTTTCAGAAACAATAAACAAACACGTGGTTGATATTACAGTGAAATACCATAAACTAAAATTGAAGATTACATACAGTACTTTCTTGCCAATGCATTACCGATGCACTACGATGCAATTACGATGCAAATTCCATGCACGGAGTACTGGCTAATACAATTTTTTGTAACAAACGGCGAGAACTTATTCAAGGTCCTAATATATATAAAAAAAAAGAAGTCACGAAAAAATATATTCCAATGGGTTGAATTATTTCTTATACGGTTCTCGTCCATAAATTAAAAGAGAGAAAAAAAAAAAAGAAAAAGAAAATACTTCTTGGAAGAATTGTTTTCTTTTCAAAAATCGAAAAGTATTTTTCACAACATTTTGTGTATTTCTTGTCTCGTTAAGAAAAAAAGAAAAAAGGACGATTTTAAAATATAAGAATAAAATTGTTAATACTACGTTGGTGGAAGATAACGTTAATATGTATATATATATAGGTGTATGTGTGGTGTATCTAATAATATATTGTCTCTCCCCCATCTATTAAAAATTATAGTTTATAAATTTACGTTAAGGGGATTATGAAAAGAAGAAGAAGAAGAAGATGAAGGAGAAAGATAAAAAATAAAAAAGAAAAATGGGAAAATTATCCAAAAAAAAAGATTTCTAGCTCAAAAAACTCTATCACGTTTTTGTATTGTATTGTAAATTTTTTATCTGATCTAGTTAGAAAATATTTGAATCTACGGCCTTAAATATAAAAAAAAAAGAAAGAAAGAAGTAACTTATTTTTTTCACAAAGCAAAAAAAAATGGATATAAACCAGAAATAAATTTTTAAAAAGGATTTCTAATGAGGATCGATGATAATCACAGCGTACTCGTATTGTCTAGCAGAATGATTTTGTTTTTTTGTTTATCATTGCAATAAGAAGAAAAAAAAGAATTCTATTGAAATGATCAACCAATGTACCCACCGATTATCAAATGTTTTTTTTTTATTTCCAATAAGTTATTAAATGGAGCAAAAAATGCATATAATTGAATTGAGAATTTGCTCCATTTCGTATTTGACACACCTAATACTACTGGATTATTATTTCATTCGAAGTTTAGTCAAAAATTCAATAAAAATTGTTCTTGTTTTAATGATTTTCGATAAAATACTTTTATAATTTAATTTAATTTTTAATAAATAATACGATCATATCCGCAAGAGCATATAAATGATTATCTATCTGTTACATATCGATTGGAAATTGGCTGAAATAGAAGAATACGAATATTGTACAAATTCGCAAAGAAAAGAAAGAAAAAACATAAATATATATATATATATACATATATTATTCTAAAATATGAAAATGTATTTATTATAATATATCGTTGGGTATAATAAATGAATCTCTTAAATCTACCGCAAAAACTATCACGATTTAATGTGAATGAAAATATATATTAATAATACAATATTTTTTAAAAAAAGGATATATACTATAAACGTTGTAACACTACGTAGTTTCGCCTAAAACTACCAACCCTACCCTTACCCAACCCCTCTTCGCGTGTTTATAATTTTGCTAAATAAAAGTTCTTTTTAACCACTTGCACTGGTAAGAAATTCATCGACGTGTGTATCAGAACGGTCCAATGTAACTCGCTGGAAAAGCATCACGCAGTGTTGTTCAATACCTGACAGAAATCGGAAGAAAATTTATATTTTCTAAATTAATTTATTTTCGATGTAGGACTTTGAATAGTTTTTTAAACGGGAATTTAGAGGGATCGATTGATAATCAAATTACACAAATATAAATATTTAATTTGTTTGTTAATAATCATTCAAAGTGTGGTATCACTCAAAACTGTCTGAAACATGTACTGGTACAAGACATTTCTTACATTCTTATATAGTTTCACTTGGTTTTTTGTGTTTGGTACACACTCTACACATTCGTTGTAGTTTTTTTTTTATTTGTGGGTGGAATTTTTCTCGGGAAATGTCCTCCCAATTGTTTTGGCTCTAAATTATTGGGTGTGCTTCCAACAGACATCTCGTTCCACGTTTTAATCGGGAATACATACAGTTTTTGTAATAGTTGCTCTGCCCATATCTAATCGAAACTTCGGAAAAGAATATTTCTTGCCTTTTTGCTACATTCATTTGCTTACAGAATAAAACAAGAATTAAAGCATTAGGACGTATATAACACGTCGTTTTTGTTCCTGCAACAAAAGTATTACAACGTAAGTGATGAAATCTTTCCAGTGCAAGTGGTTAAACGAAAATACATTTATAATATTATTTAACTTGAGAATTTATCTCTCAATTAAAAAATATCATTTATTATTTTTCATTTGAATTAATATGCGATTATGAATATAATTATAGCGACTCATGAAATAAATTAATAAATCTAGCTTAAAACTCTCTTTCTCTCTCTCTCTCTCTCTATTATCCGAACGTTTATATAAATTGTAAATATTCTTGGATGTGTGCTGATTGTACAGTGTGCATCATACAATTGATTCCTTTGTTCTGTAAACCGCATTACGAATTATTGCATAAATAAATCACAGAAGTAAAAATACCAGAAACTGTATATAATATTTTCCTCTTATATATTATTTAAGGAGTTATACGCAGTTAGAGTTTTCTAAAAATCGATATTGTTAGAATGTACATGTATTATTTGAGTATATTCTCTGAAAATTTCAAACCTATTCGGTAAATATTTTCAGAGATATACCCACATATTTGTAAGAACGCTTCAAAGCATTGAAACTTTAAACGGTGTTTTACTCCAAACGGTGTTTTCAAAATTGATAATCACGAGATCTCAAAAACGGTTCAATCGATCGATCTCAAATTTTAACACAACCTTCTCAGATATAATCCTCACGGATTGACCAAAGGAATAAGATTTCCGTTAATTATTTCTATTTTTTTAAACAACTTTTTGCGCAAGTTTTTGATCGAAAATTTAACTTTTTGTTTTACATAGTCGTCATTTTATCAAAAATTTAAATTTTAACTATTCCTTAGTGTCAATTCCAAGACTCATCTATCTACTAACAAAATCTGACCTATTTTTGATTTTAAAATAATCCAAACCCGAGATATCATGATCACCGCTAAACATTTTTGTTTTTTTGGAGAATCTTCTGGAGATCGTTTACAGGAACAATATACATCAATATTTTTACATGATTTTAAGAGTGTCATTAGTAACTTCAAAGTAGACACTATCTGACTAACTATTACTTGTATTTGTAAAATAAAATTCCTTTCTATAAAAAATTATTGAAAAAAGGTCATTTTTTAGCCTTGCAACTGCATATTATTCCTTAAGTAGTTTTTTTTATTTATATTTCAATATATCTTAACAAATATTCTACGATAATAGCGTACTAAATTATAATTTTACTACATTATAAATTATTTATATATTTTATATCAATATTATTTTATCAACTGATAAACTAACAAGTAATTTATTACCTAACAAAAACTCAGATAATGCAATATTGATTATATTTTTTAGTACATGTACATAGTATCGTAAATAACAAATGTGTTCAATGCTCGTTGATATTTTTATTTGATAAGTGGAAATAGATTTCTAGCTTACCAACATCACATGGATTGTCTTTCCATACAAATATGCTTCTTTTACCCATCGTCATATTCTCTACATTTCCTGTAAATGAAATCTTATCGGTGAAGGGGAAGCGCTTTGAATAGAACGAAACTTTGGAGAGTGGTACCAAATCGAGGTTTTACTGACTATTTTAACTTCCCTTACCTAGGGAGTTTGAGGGGAACGAAACTTTTGAGAGAGGAACCAAATCGAGGTTTTACTATCTATTTAAACTTCCCTTACCTAGGGAGTTTGATCTTATATCGAATATATCGAACAGATGGCGCCAGTTTTACAAAAAATATCTATGATTTATATGGTCTGATAAAATATGGAAAATAGCTTGAATGTATTCGGTTAGTTGCTCGCAGTCCAGCAGATTCTATCGTTTTGTTAGATGTCATAAAAGCAAACTTAAAATTTGAGCCACCTCGATAATGGATACATAATATATATATATATATATATATATATATATTTTTTTCTCTTTCTTTTAAAAAATATATTGATCGCGAATAGTGCAAATACGAATATTGTTTTTAAAAAGCCTCATGTGGTTTGAAATTAATTATCTGAAAAAGAAAATATTCATTTTTATTCTCAATAGAAAGAATTTTTATCATTTTTTTAAAAACAATTATAACAATATTTGAAGGATAAATTAAAAGAAATTAAAATGAGCGAGGAGAAACCTATACCAAATAGTGCCAAATTCGCCATCGGAGGTCTTTCTGGGTTCGTACTTGATTCATTATTTTTATATCAACATATTTTATTACTTTACTCAAATTACATTAATAACGTGTGTTTTTTCTTCATATTATATAATTTATTATAATATTTTATATTTATATTTATTTATATATACATATATATATATGTATATATAAATATATATGTATCTTACATTTAAAAGATAAAAGAAAATGTATCTTTAGTTTTTTGCCTCCAGCAATAATTGAAATATTTCAAAAGTCGGCGGTAATGAATTTAGAGGTCAAATGATTAAGAAATGAGAAAGAACAAACTTATTTTTAACTCTTATAATAAAATGAATTAATATTATCAAATGAAATTGGTTATAAAAAATTTAGACATTTTATTGGACTTTATATTTCACAATAATCTGACTATTAATAAAAGATGTTCAACCTTGAAAATTTCAACTAGTTAGTATTAGCTTGAATGTTTAAAAGATTGAGAAATATTTCTAATTTCTTATTTTTAATAATTATGAATAACAGGATTTAAATAAAATAAAAAAAAAACATCTAATATATTAACAATTTATATTAAATAGAAACTTGTACTTTTTTCTTTTTTCTTTCCTTTTTTAATTTAATAAAAATATGTGGAAAAATTATGATATGTACTTCTGTATGATATGTATTAAAAATAATGGCAAATGTTTTTTATTTTTTATATGTAATTATAGAATGAGTGCAACAGTGTTTGTACAACCATTAGATCTAATAAAGAATCGAATGCAATTAAGTGGGAAAAAGACTTCAACGTTTACTGTAGTATCCAATATTATTAAAAATGAAGGTTTCTTCGCTCTTTATAATGGCTTATCTGCAGGATTATTAAGACAAGCAACGTACACAACTACTAGGCTAGGAATATATAATTGGCTTTTTGAAAAAGCCTCGTAAGTAAATATGACCAATTAAAATATATATAATTATATATAATATTATTATGTATAAATTTAATTGACTATATATATATATATAGTATATACTTGTTATCATAATATATTTAGAAAAGATGGCCAACCAAAGTTCGTTGTTAAAGCAGCATTAGGAGTGATTGCTGGTGGTTTTGGTGCATTTGTAGGTACACCTGCAGAAATAACATTAATACGAATGACTGCTGATGGTAGACTGCCATTTGGTAAATCATTGTTTACTTTGTTTATATTTCTTAATAATTTGATTTAATCACAGTTTTAATATTATAATCTTTTCTTAATGTGTTATTATATACTTTCAGATCAAAGACGTAATTACAAAAATGTGTTCGATGCATTATTCCGTATAATTAAAGAAGAAGGTTTGCTTACATTGTGGCGAGGTGCAATTCCAACCATAGGACGTGCAATGGTTGTAAATGCAGCTCAACTAGCTTCGTACTCTCAAGCAAAACAAATGTTACTTGACACAGGTATATACATATATTAAAAAACATAACAAGAACGACACACCTTGTTTGGTTAAATATCGGTATTATATTTTAATTTATAAAAATTTGTTTTGAAACAGGTTACTTCAGAGAAAATATAACATTGCATTTTGCATCCTCCATGGTTTCTGGAATAATTACAACTATTACATCTATGCCTGTAGATATTGCTAAAACAAGGTAATGTATATATTAAAATATTTTTTAAATATATATATGTTAATTAGAAGTTATGACTGAATTATATGCTTCTTTCTGTTAGGATTCAAAACATGAAAACTATTGATGGAAAGCCAGAATTTACTGGAGCATTGGATGTTCTTGGAAAAGTTATTCGTAATGAAGGACCATTGGCACTTTGGAAAGGTTTCTTTCCATATTATGCACGTTTAGGTCCTCATACGGTCTTAACATTTATATTCATGGAACAAATGAACAAAGGTTACAAAACATATTTTTCATGATTAAGATTTGTTTTGATGTAATATATTATCCTATGCAAAGAGACCATATAATGAGACACCAAAAATTATTTCTCATATAACTATTTTTGTTATGTAAAAGGTAATTTGCATACCTTGCACAAAGCGTATGTATACTATTAACATATAGATGAAATTATATGTTTGTCTTATCTCTTTAATATTCGTAAATTAATTTTTGTTTAAATAGTTCATTGATATTGAAATTCAGATATTATTAACGATTAAACATCTAACAATTTTTTTATATGCGCACACAACTTTCTTTTTATAGATATATACGTATTTACAACGAATTAATGCCAAAAAATAGCAATTATTTTAATTAATCGTTATAATGAATATATTTTAAACCATAACATTTAATTCGTTAAAAAACATTGTGTAATATTTTGGCTGTATGTGAACAAAACAATTGTTATATTTTTAAAATTGGAACATGAATGTAGAGTAAGTTACTTGGTCTTTCAACATAACTAAACAATGAGACAATACATTCTTTACACATTCTTTGTAGACGAGTCTGTCTGGTACGGCTCTGTATATTAATTACAATATTAATTAATATATTATATGTTATTTTTTGATGTTTATAATAAATCCTTTATTTTTATTTATGGGAAAAATACATATTTTATATTTTATTATATTGTTGGTTTTTTGTTTTTTTTTTTAATTAATAATCTAGGATAAATTAAAAATGTATAATAAGAAAATATAAAAATATGTAAGTCCAGCAAGTACAAACAATATATTAACAGTTTTGTATGCTAAGTAATAGTTTTTTCTATTGAGACTTGAATCTTTTTAACCCACCCTATATATAATATATATATATATAATGTGTATGAATATATATGCCGCCATTTTAGTTTTATATCAGTTTTACTCGATGTTTACACTGTTATCAGTCAACAATGAATACAAGATTAAAATGAAGAGCATGATTTTATCTATAGATATTTGGAAAGAAACTACTTTCAATCAAACTTCAATCCTTATTTTACTATGATTTATATTTTAACGCTGAATAATCGAAACGGATAAAATGAAACATGCATATTTAATATAACACAATTTTGTTTTTAGGTTATGTGTGATAAATTTGACATTTAATTTAAAAAAAAGAAAATATGCATAATGTTGTTTTATTAATATAGCAGTCATTTAATTAAATTATATAGAAAAAACAGATTTTAATTAATATATAGTTGTTTTTAATATTTATATAATTTTTATATTAAAATGGCAGTAAGGAGAAGAAAGAATAAAAATTGGGATGAAAATGGTTTTGAAGATTGGGTATGCAAGTATTTCTATTTTTAGATTTTATACTAGCATTAAGTTTGTAGATATTTATTATTTTAATTTACAATTTGTTGGCTCAGTAAATGGACTTGGCTTTACATAATAATTTGTAACATAATGTTAAATTCATAAGTTTTATATATATTAATAAAAAAATATATACGCGTTGATGATATATTTAAACGAAAGGAATGATTTGCTTTTAGGGTGGTTATATGGAAGCTAAGAAAACAAAATTGGAAGAACAATTTAATGAAGAAGCACAAAAAGAATATAAAGATCCATCGGATTTGTTTCAAGGAATATCAATATTTGTTAATGGTTATACCAATCCAACAGCAGATGAACTAAGACAATTAATGATGGCACATGGTGGAACTTACCATCATTACATGCGACCTAGAATTACAACCCATATAATTGCATCCAACTTACCGTATTCTAAAATTATACTCCATAGAAAAGCTCAATGTCCATTGCCTATTTGTAAACCTGAATGGATAACAGATAGTATTAAAACCGGAAAGGTTTTAAATTATGAGAATTATCTGCTTCTTACTAATTGTACTGGTAGTCAACCACAATTGAATTTTAAAGTAAACGATAAAAAAGATGACATGTGTGTAAATAACACGATAAATGATAACAATAATATGATTGAAAGTACCGTTGAATCTGCTAAAATAAATATTGCAGCTTCTACTAGTAAAGATGTCAATCAAGATAATAACAATACTTCAAATCTTACTAAAACAAAAGGAACAGCACTTTCATCTAAAAATTCAGAATTCATATCTGAATTTTATAATAACTCGCGATTACATCACATTGCTACTATGGGTGCAACGTTTAAAGATTACATTAATGAATTAAGAGACAAGAACGATGGAACATTTCCTGGTTTAGAAAAATTAAAGAAACTTAAAGAATCTCAATATTCCAATAATTCATACTCAACGGAAGATGATATGTTTACTCCTGAAGAAAGACAAAATAAAATATTAAAAAAAGAACCTGTTATAATGCACATAGACATGGATTGTTTCTTTGTATCTGTTGGTCTTAGAAATAGACCAAATTTAAGAGGATTACCTGTTGCAGTGACACATGCTAAAGGCAATAAAAATACTAATACTGAATCAAACAACATAAATGATAATAATCAAGATGAAGAAGAATATGGTTCGTTTTCTGAAATTGCATCGTGTTCGTATGAAGCAAGAAAAGCAGGTGTAAAGAATGGGATGTTTTTGGGTGCTGCATTAAAAATATGTCCTGAGTTACATACAATAAAATATGATTTTGAAGATTATAAAGAAGTATCATATAATTTATACAACATAGTAGCATCATATACATTAGATATCGAGGCAGTGAGTTGCGATGAAATGTATGTAAATTGTACTAAAATATTGGAAGAATCACATTTAACGCCTATGGAATTTGCAACAATCATAAGAAATGAAATTAAGCAAACCACAGATTGTCCAGTATCAGCAGGATTTGGCAACAATAAATTAAGAGCAAGATTAGCAACGAAAAAAGCTAAACCCGATGGACAATTTCACATCGAAGATAATAACGTTTTGTCATATATTGATCCATTAAGTGTTAAAGATTTACCAGGTAATGAAATATTATTATTATTATTATTATTATTATTATTATTATTCTTAAAAGCATTAATCATTATCTGATTAATATTTATTAAATTATTTATTACGATATAGGAGTTGGATATACAACTGCAAAAAAATTGCATAAGATAAATATAAATACTTGTGTAGAATTGAGATCATTATCTTTACGAACATTACAAAAAGATTTTGGAAAGAAAATGGGAGAATTATTGTATGATATGTGTCGAGGTATCGATAAAACAAAGTTAAATTTAGAACACGTAAGAAAATCTGTATCAGCGGAAGTCAATTATGGTATTAGGTTTGAAGATAATGGCGAAGCAGTAGATTTTTTAAAAAAATTATGCATCGAAGTACATAGCAGATTAAAAAAGATTAATGCAAAGGGAAGGTGTATTACATTAAAACTTATGGTTAGAGCTAAAGAAGCACCTGTAGAAACAGTGAAATTTATGGGTCATGGAATTTGTGATTGTATAACAAAATCAAAAAATCTAATGGCACCCATCGATGATCTTTCCATTATTACGAAGTAAGCGTTTTAATTATTTATTTTTGGCTTAACTTATCTAATTATTAAAGATTTTAAAAAGAAATTTAAATTTTATTGGACAATTTATGTTTACAGAGAAATTATTGGTATATGGAATCAATTACATCTAATACCTCAAGATATGAGAGGAATAGGTATTCAAATTTCAAGATTAGAAATACAGAAGAATAAATTTAACGATAATAATTTGATGAATTTTGTAAATAAAATAACTAAACAACCTCAAATGATAAATGAAAATAATGATTTGAACAAATGTTCTGTCAACAAAGAAGTATCAGCACCTTCAAAAACAATTATTAATAATAACAATGATATTTCTGTGAAGCCTGGTAATTCACGTTCGGTAAATATAGAAACTTTACCAAACAATCATGATAAAAGAAATTCGAACAATGATCCAATAAAAAACGATATTACTTCTCCATTTGATCGTTCAATAATTTTATTACCCTCTCAAGATATAAACGAGAGTGTGTTAATTGAATTACCAGAAGATATTAGATCAGAAATAATTGAAGCTAAATCGAAAAAACAAAATTCTTCTTCAAATAGTAAATCAAAATCGCAAGTACAAATAAATCAAGAAAATAATGTTAATACAGAAATAAATAATTTGAATGCGAATGAAAAAGTTGGAGAAAATTCTGAAGTACAAAATATATTAGATAATAACAATTTACAATCTTCGGAGATTTCTACGAAAGTATCTAATCAAAATATAGAAAAAAACAACGTACCTCTTACTACTTCACAAAAGGAATCTTTAAGTGGTACTTCTGAAGATTACATGTTATCGCAACAAATAGATGAATCTACATTAAGTGAATTACCAGACAATATAAGAACCGAGATTATTACTACGATGTTAAGAAAAAATAATAAGAATAAAATAATGAAAAATACACAAACACGTCAGGAACAATTCTTCAAACAAACTAAACCGAATTCAGGAAAAATCACAAAAAATGAATTACCACCAATTCAAGAAATAGATATGTCTGTTTTATTAGAATTACCTGAAGATATACGAAACGATATATTTAATGAATATAAAAGTAATAAACATCGAAATATTAATAGTTCCACCAGCGGTGCAAATATATCGAATGAACAAATGAATCATCAAAGAAATACGGAAGTATCTGCTAAGCAAAGTACAGCCATAGAAAATGTATCATTTTCACAAGTGGATCCTGAATTTTTAGCAGCATTACCTATAGATATGCAACACGATGTGCAAGAATATTGCATTGCTAAAAAGAAAGAAAATCAAATTACAAATACAAATAATTTACCTAATAAAAATACTGTTATCGGTAATACCAATAACCAATGGAACGTATTAAAATATGCCAAAAATGCAAAACCACTTTCTAAAGTAAAAAATAATGGTAAATATTCTAAAGTTGTTTCCAACAAAAATAATCGCAAGAAAGATATAAAATTAAAGTCTAAAGCTAAGGAGCGTAGTAATAATACACATGAAGCAGAAACAGTTAGAAAGAGTAATGATGCAAATAGTAATAATTTAGATAATAAAGACGATAATATAATCGTCGAACCATTATTGGCCAATATAAATAATAATAATAATAATAATAAAGAAGATAGTATAAATGAAACTGAAATAATATTGTCATATAATCGAAGTATTACAAAAAATGCTAAAATTACAAATAAATATAAAAAGACTTTAACTAAAATCATCGGTAAATTGTTCAATCTTTCAATAGAAAAGGTGAGTTTAACTTTTATTATCTAACTTTAACTAATACTGGTTTTTTTTTTTTACCACAAATATATATTACGTATCCGCGTATTTACTAAAATATATATATTTAAATACTTCACAATACTTGTGTGAAATATTTTCAAATTACAAATAATACATAAACGTAACAATCGGTAATTTATAAAAAAAAAAATAGTATATCATTAATGGAAGATATACTCGTTTACCAAATAATATTTTATAAGATACATTCGTACGTTAGCAATATTTTGCAATAATTTCATATATAATGTATATTACTTCATTTAAAAATCAATATCAAGAAATTACGAGTTGCGTTGCATATTATTTAGAATTTATGGTAGAGATTAAACAGATAAAATTTACAGAAATCTATGTAATGTTATATTAAAAATAATGTACATTTTTTGTATATATGCTTAATAGCATATTATAATATTAAAACATGTTTAAATATAAACATAATCAATGAAGAATTATAATGAGACATTATAACAGAAATAAAAACAAAAGGTATATGTTTATAGATTAAAATGCAGATACAAACATGGATTACTAGATCTAAATCTGTAAACGAAGTAGACTTCTTATCGATTGCAACATTTCTTAGCATGCTTCCCGAGAAGAAACGCGTTGAAGACTTACATATCCTCTTGAAAACCATGCACAGGTAAGATTAAATTATTATCTTTAATATGCAAAGAAAAATGTTTACATATATATATATAAATAAACGTAGGAGGGAATAAATAGAAGAAAACACCATTTTACTCGTGACTGATACTTAAATAAAAATAATATTCTGGACACAATACATTAATTTACTACATAATTCTCTTTTTCTTTTTCTTTTTTTTTCTTTCTTTCTTTTTTCAGATGTACGACAAAAACTGGAAGTTGCATTTGGCATAGGATATATGGGAAAACAGTGGTACACGTTCAACGTTATATGCAGATCGAATACAACAGCAATCTAATGGTACCACCGATTAGATGCGATTGTTTTAAATATAACAAAAACGATGTAATATAAATTTCCGGAATTTAATAAATTAATGTTTTTACAATGCGCTTAATAAGAAACGTATTTACAAGCAAACATAATACTTACCTTTAATTTCATCGAACACAGTAACATTTCTTAGATAACATAATAATGTACGATTATCTCAATAATGCATTTTGTCGCAAGATTATTGTTCAAAGGTTTCATATAAATCGGTAAGAAGTCATAAACCTTGAAATTCGTACGTATTTTTGTAATATATATATTTTTTAAATATATTTTTCACTTTGTAGTTGGTACGCGCAGGGGTGGTGAAAAAATAGAAAGGGGTGAGTTAGAGACGAGTATTTACTATTCCCATTCGGTAGTACCCGGCGGTTTAGGCGTTAGATCATACAAAACGCGTGAAATACCGGGTACCGTAGATATTTCAGTCACCATTTTCTTCACCACCTAAAAGAGAAAATTTATTTTTTTGATATTATAGATATGATATACCTGAGGAAGAAAAAAATTGATTTAATAGAATATTTATACTAACGTGAATTGGTAATTCTTTTCCGGGAATAGCAGGAGTTCCTGTCATAAAATCGTTGGTACAGAATGGCCTAATAACGATCGAACGCTGACACGAAGGAGTTCGAGAAGCAGCATCGCGATCGAAATGTATAGGAATTAAAACTATAGGCATCTGATTGATGACGTCCATGCAACCGTTAGCGGCTAAAACCTGATTTGCTAAATGATCTGCTTGTCTTAAGGTAGCTATCACATTACATGTAAGATGTGTCTGTGTAATGTCTGTGACAGGATGATGAAGCTGTGGTCCAAAGATATAACATACGCGATTTACATTGTGGCACACACGTGGTATTAACCTCGCAAGGAATAACATATCTTCCCATTCCACTCCTTCTGAGATACTTTCTTCACTTGATAATCCTACTACATAGCTATAAGATCTACGATCTCCCTGTATATATACATATACACATACAAATTCTTTGTGTCAGATTTACTTTAATCATAATATCGAATAATATATTTTTCAAATTAAAATTAACATACCTGAACTCCTACGGTACGTATAGGCAAAAGCGTAGCAGCAATATGACGACGACTGGAAACTCTTCGAAGCTGTTGACGTTCAGTTTCGCTTGTTGCACCTTCTACACGATTTAATAATGCATGCTTTTTCTGTAGCATTTGTTCATATTCTGCCATTATTTTAACTATGACCTATAATATCGTCAGATTAACAATTAGATATTTATAAACAGATCTTAGTATATATTGGAACGGATTAGTTTTATTTTGTTTTTTATATGATGCATTACCTGGGTTTCGGAGAAATCTTTGTCCATGTATGGTTCATCAGCACAAAGAATGCGAATGGCAAGGCCAGGTCCTGGGAATGGATGACGAGAAACAAGTAACGCTGGTATTCCAAGATCACATCCCAACTGTCTTACTTCATCCTTGTGAAAATCTTTTAAAGGTTCAACTACATGACCTTGTGCTCTCAGTGCTCTCACAAGGTCGCTATCGTTATGATGCGTTTTTATAGCATCAGCTTTACCTGATTTTTGTGATCAATCATTAAAACATCTTCATTGGTTTTACAGGTGTTACATTAATAAAGATGTATAAAGTTGTATGAATGTGACTTTACCACTTGCCAAGACACTCGCACTCTCTATGAGGTCAGGCCTGAGAGTGCCCTGTCCAAGGATTACTTCTTCCGGCTTCAAACCCAATTCTGCAATAGCTTCATTGGCTACCCTTATAAAAACATCCCCAATAATTTTTCGCTTTTCTTCAGGATTGGTTGTCGCGCACAACAGTTTTGTTAGTCTTGTTCGTGGAGTAGTAGCTGTACTAACAATTCCTTTGCTGTTAATAGTGTTTGCATTCAAGGCTGGATTAATGTTATCCAAAGGAACTGAGGTAGTGCCTTGCATGAAACAATGTGCAGCATTTACTACCCTCAACCTAATCCCTAATTGGGACAAACTCTGTTCCACGAATTGTGTTTCTCCTTTGCGCATAAAGCCATTATTGATATGCAGCGCAATAACTTGATCTTTACTGAGCGCCTTATGCAATAGCACTGCACATACGGTTGAGTCCACGCCTCCGCTCACCAACAACTATGATTATTTTTTTTTCTATTTCAATTGACAATTACACTTTTGCACATATGTATCATTTAGATTTTTTAATCACTTTTAAATATCTTTCGAAATATTTGATCTCAATACATATTTCGCTATATAGCAATTTCAATAATCTCCTTACTCTACACTATATATGAATATTTTTATTACATAAATAAAACATATATTACTTACCAAAACTTTCTTATTATCAACAGTATGTCTGATATACTGAATACATTGTGCTTCCCTATCACGAAGCGTATAATTACCCGTAAGACCAGCTATTCCATAAAGAAAATTGTGCAGCATTACTTTTCCATTAGGCGTTAAATCTACTTCTGGGTGAAATTGCACTCCATATAAATTCATTTTATCACTGGCTATCCCTACAATAAAGTTTGATGATTTGGCAGTAATACGAAAACAGTCAGCAATCCTGTCTATACTGTCTCCATGTGTTAGCAATACCATTTCTTCTTTTTCCAAGCCCCTAATAATAAATAATATATCAAACATGTAAGTATATAAACAATTGGAGATATTTAATAGTTTTTTTGTTTTCTTCATATAGTTATTTTCAAATATAAAATATACACACTTAAACAAAAGGCACTTGGTATCTATTTCAATTGGGTATTGACCATCTTCACGTCCAGATTTTCTTATAATAGTACCCCCAAATTCTTTATTCATCATTTGCATTCCATAACATATTCCTAATACGGGAATTCCTATTCGAAAAATATCTGCATCATATCTGGGTGCATCTTCTGCGTAAACTGAACTAGGTCCACCAGAGATAATAATAGCTCTATGAACAAAAGAAAATGACAAACCAAATTTGATTGAAAAATTTGTCAAAAAGTTAAGAGATTTTTTTGTAAATATTTCATTTTGTTATAGTTAATAATTATTATCATTTACTTATATCCTTTTTCTTGAAGAGTGATAGCTGGTGTGTCCAGAGGCAAAATATCACTGTGAATATTAAGCTCGTGAACTTTACGATCAATCACTTTGCCATATTGTGCACCTGCATCTAAAATAGCAACACGTTCATCGATACAGGATACTCCGATAGCTCCCTCATCGGCTCCATTATTTCTATCTGCGCGAAACAATGGCCCGTCCGCGCTTTTTTCCATTTCAAATTTACAGCTGTTCTATGGTACTTTGCTGTTATGTTGACAATCCTATAATAAGAATAAATATTATAATAATATATACATTTATTCATTTTTATTCTTATTAACTTTTGTAAAATATACACTAATGATAATATGTAAATAATTTTAAGCACTCCCAAAATGTAATTATTTATATTATATGTTATAATATTTATATTCCAATATTTATCTACAAATGTTGAAATATGAAATACTTCAAAATAAATTATTTTAATTGTAGTTGTTTTTATAAAAATATTGACTACAAATTTATATTGTTCAATTTATTTCTAAATCTTAGAAAGCATAGTACACTGAGTTGATTTCAGATAAGCAACGAGTAATTATAATGATATGACCTAGTTTCATAATAATTTAAATGTGAATAATAATTATTAATAAATAGGTTATCATTTGACTACGCTGTATAATTTATTATATAATCAAACTCGTTATATGATCAGATATTAATTCCAAATGAATAAGATCTATATATACACATTTAAGTATGCATTTTTAATTTAAATAAATGCTAGAGAGAAATAATTAAGTAAAATAAATTGTTCCTTTGAACACAATTTTCCTTCACTAGTTTCCTTTGGTATGATCGTTTAATGAAAAGAAAATAGCAAAGTTTATGATGAACAGTGTAATACAGATATGCAATATTTCAATCTTTAACAAACAATCACTCTCAATTGATACAAAAAAAACTAATGTAAGTTGTTTGAATGAATATTTTTGTATCATTGCTCATTAATGCAAAGATATATATATATATAAATTGTATTGAATTTTATTATAAATAACATAAAATAACTAACAGAATCTTGAATAATTAAATATAATTTATTTGCTATGAATACGTTAAGAAGAAGTGATATTCCTTTAAACACCTTTTTCTTTCACCAGTTTATAACTATTCGAACAAAGTAACATTTGCAAACATTATTAACAGTTTCTTGGTCTTGCAAACTTTCAAAAAATAAGTAAAGTTTACGATGAACAGTGTTACACAGATATCCAATATTTCAATCTTTAAAAAACAATCACTCTCTAATTTAACAAAAAAAAAACCAATGTAAGTTGTTTGAATGAATATTTTTGTATCATTGCTCATTAATACAAAGATATATATAAATTTTTTTGAATATAACACAAATAAACTGAAAGAACCTTGAATTATTAGATGTAGTTTACTTGTCATGAATAAGTAAAGAAGAAGGGATTCTAATGATTATATGAACGAATATAATGAACTGTCTCCTAACTAACACACTACTACTATTATTACTATTTCTGTTGCACTGTATATATCAGAAAACATAACGCACTACTTTGCATTCTTGCTTTGAAAAATACGCGCTACCTCGCGATAAGTACGTAATCATTCGATTGGGTAACCATGGTAGAAAATTGATAGAAAAAAATGGAGCAAAGAAGAATATTTAGTTTAAATACACAATTCACCGGTACTCCCATTCTTCCCCACTCCACCACCTCCCCACAGTAATTTAACAACGACCACGTTTCTCTTGCATTCGTAGAGTTATTTTAATATTCTTCTTCTTGATTATGATTTTTCTTTAAATTTGGCTAATTAAAATACAAATTCTCGATTCGGTATATATGTATATTATATATCAAAACTTACCGAAAGAAATCAGATTGAAGTATAATATTTAATACACGTATTATTATAATCACACAACAAATAACGTTTAAAATTAATTTACAGAAAAAACAGAACCTGCACACTTCTGGACGAGGCGGCCATTCATTCAATCGCCACAATGCAGTGACTGCTTTCAGGCTTCAAGCAAACGCGGTAGAGCCAACCTAGGAACTCGAAATTTTCCTCTTTTATTTTTTTTTTTCTTTCCTTTTTCTTTCAAGATACTCAAAATTTTAACGAGAAAATCGCCTTTATCGACCGGGAGTAACTCTTTCTCACTAATAAAGAATACACACATTTTAGTTTAAGTTTTTAACCGAATGATCGATTCGATTTCGTTATGTCATTGTACATCCCGTGCACACACAATTAAAAGAGATTATTTCTCATATATTCGTGTCTAAATATAATATTTATTATTTTATTCAGAACATGGTTTACGATTAAATTACGTTCCTAAGAAATTTGACTTTTCTTTTTCGTTAATATCAATTATTAAAACTATTTTATTTTTCATTCCTTTTCTTCCGTTCTAGATTTTAGTAGTTCATTGAGTTTATTATTACTGTGCCAGCAAAGGTGTGCTTACCTTCTTCTTGTTAAAGGAAGATCAACAAAGAAGGAGATACATTTCTATCTGAAAACCTTACCAGGAACGTAAATACTAATCCAAATACCCTACACCTTCCCCTCACATCATTTCTCCATCACCCTTAACACCGATTTATTTTTTTTCTTTCACGTTATGATATATGTTATCATTGAAACGATTAATTGATAACAACTATAAGCCTATATATTATTTATAATACACAAAATAAAAGAATTTGAAAAATGTTTCATATTTCTATAAATTAATTATAACTTGAACAAAATAATAATCAAAAAAGAAATAATATAAACACTAAAGAATATTAATTATTTATAACTAGAGATTTTCGTATATACACAATATGGAAATAAGTATTAACCATAGAACCCTTACACTATTAAATAGGCTTTTTCCTAGCTCACTAAAATGGTAGGCACCATTACGAGAGTACTCGGGGGAAAAAAAAGAAAATATCTTCTGTCTCTAACGCTCAGCTTTTTCTGTTATACAGATACTACAGAAGTTTCTTCTTATACTGAAGCGCCATCTGCTAAAGATTATGAGAAAATGACATTTACAGTGCTGTAATTAGAATTTTTTAATTTATGGGTTTCTCTCTCTCTCTCACTCTCTTTCTCTATCTTCCATACGTAAAAATCTTTTTTGTGATTTGATCGTAGCAATCGATATTACACGTATCGTTTAAATTTTATATTTCTTCTTTAATGTCAAATAATATTGATATCGATTATTTATTATATATACAATAAATATAAATGAACTATTTCATTGCGGTGTTAAGTTTTATATGTATTAGGTAGTCAAATATGAAATGGAGCAAATTTCAATTTAATTATGTGCATTTTTTGCTCCATTTCATACTTGATAATCTAATACATATATTTTTGATGATTAGGAATGAGGATTGATTACCCGGAAGAGGAGATAACTTTGAGATGTATATATAATTTATTCTTTTATTTATTTAAATTAAATCCCCCCTTGGTATGTAACAAATGAAAGAATTCACATAAGAATTGTTTAATTTACCATTCGAACTCTCTAGCTAATAAAAGATTACTGGAAAATGAAAATTCAGTATGCAGATTAAAAAGATTCTACCATTCATATTTAAGAATTAGATTTTGATTAGGTTATAATAATTCTTAATTTTTTTGTTTTTCCTTTTTACACTTATCTCTTTGTAATGTTCTTATATACTTGCAACTCATGTTAACATATCCACGTCAGCAAAAATTACTCAGAATTGATTGTATATTCTTTCTTTTTATAAAAAAAAATTCAAGCTAGAAATAGACTGAGGTGTAAGCGTGTTCTTTAATGTGACTGTGAGTTTTCTTATTGTATATGTGAATGAAGAGTGGTAGAAGTGTGATGCGAGTTTTCTTGTTGGTAATTGCTCGCTTTTTGAGATTGAACTGAACTGAACCGTACTGACTGACTGACTCAACTGACTCAAAAATTCTCGTGGCTTGCTCTTCACCAATCGGCTGGAGTCGCCAATATACGGCGTTGTTCGCATGCGGTGTTTGCACAGGCGGTGTACCTCCGGAAAGCACGCGCGTGGCATTCCGCCGGAAACCACGAAGCACACATTGCTAGCAAGATGGAATACCTGTTGTGAGAATTGACCTAGTTTTAGCACTCGGCACAAGAGCAATTGAGTCGCTGCAATCTATGATTTGCAGCGCCTGTTTCCGTTGGCGCCTCGTGGGTTGTGAAAGAAACGAACGAGTGTCGTCTAACTGTGCGTTTGCGCATGCGCCTACAGAAACTCTCCCCTTTAGTTTCTTTCGCGGGAAATGAAAGAAACGAAGATTGTCTTTTATAGCAGGTTCGGCTGCTTTGCTCTGGAATAGAAGAAGACGGGCATTGATGAATACTGCTGGGTATCCTGCGTCGACTGCAAGTGTTGCTCGGGAGCAGGAGGCTGTTGTATGGGCTCGTCAGACAAGTCCAGGTGAGCCGGTTTGAGATTTTAAAATATAGCGAATTTTCTCTTTGTTAACTTCTATTTTGAACACCCTGTAACTCACAACTGAATGGACTAAAGAAAGAATTTTGTTTAGCGCGAAATGTCACCTTTCCAGCGAGCATAAAACTGAACTCGTTTGATCGATACTTGACGAGATATCGATCACTACACACGTTTATCTAAAAAATAATGGTTTTCTTTTTCCCTTAACTAATATTATAACATTTAAACAAAATGTCGATATTTTTTGCTACGGGTACAAAAATTTCAAATAATTACAAACATCCCCTATTCATTTCGAATTTGATCAAAGATAAAAAATATTTTTTACCCAACGAAGTGGCAATACATAATAAACCAAACGATTGTTGGGTTTCTTATAATAACAACGTTTACGATTTAACCGATTTATGTCGATTGTGGTTAGATACACGAGCAATAAAACCTATAATAGCAAATGCAGGAAAAGATATCAGTCATTGGTTCGATCATAATCGAAAGGATATTAAATATTACGTTCACCCTGTTACCGGTGTATCAGTACCGTATTGTCCGCATGGACCAATACCGGACGTATCCGATTGTGTCGTACCTTCTGCTACTTGGCGTCCGTTAAACAAATGTCCATGGTGGTTGGAAGACAAATATAAATTAGGCAAACTCACCAAAAATCCACGACCTTGTAGAATTATTAATGTTCTTACTGGAACGAGTTGTGTTATAATGGTTTAATAATGAAATTATTATAAACGTTGAGCGTCATGTCAGCCACCGATGGCAGTTCCCGTCAGACCACGTGACCACGAGCCACGAGTCACGTGGTCTGACGGGGACTGCATTCAAATTCGGCGTGGCGCTCAACGTATCAATCGTTATTTATTTTAAGGAAATAAATAATGAAAATGTTGTTGGTATAGGTTTGCGAAGAGGATACGATTAAACGTATACAAGAACGTGGATTAATATATAATTCTAATGGGAAATCTTATTCGTGGAAATTTGAAGGAAAGGATATCGATCTTGATCGTACTTTAACGGAGAATAATATTCCGGATGAACGTGAACGTTTTGTAGCGTGTGGTCTTCCGGAGGATTATTATATTCCGAGTCTTATGTGTTATTATATAGACAAGGACGATTTTTACGAATATGAGAAAAATTGTAGACGAGATAATTAATTAATAACTTAAAGGATATTTTATATGATATTATTATTTAATATTATTTTTATTCTGTTATATTTGAATGTAAAGTTTCTTACATTATCGACCGTTGGTAATAGTACTTCCCAAATTGTGAAAGATAGCAGCACCATTCTCAGATACGATGCAATTGCATCTTGCATTATGGGGGAACACAAAATTGAAGATAATATTAATTGTAAAAATTATAATAATTTATATGATTGTTCTTGTTTAATTAATTTCTAAAATTAGGGTGCAATTCGATGGTAGAATTGATTTTTTTTTTCAAATACATCTTATCGTTGCATCGAAAAGGATTATTTCGAAAATGTTCAAATTACTATGACGAGATATTAGCGGTAAAAATAAATGCATCATACTTGTATATTGAAATTTATTATAAATTATAAAACGTCTTAAATACTTTTATTTAAATTAACAAACCTAAAGAGACCTGACAAAAAAATATATTTCATTGTAATAATTAAAGTTAAACGACGGGGTTGGTGTTCGTGGAAGATAAACGAACGGGGATATTCATTTTGGTACCATATGGTTGGATATGCTTGTAAATCATTTCAGAGCTACCACCCGCGTCTTTTGCAATGACAATTGGTAATAACTATTCCTAAGGAAGGAAGGAAGGAAGGAAGGAGGTCTTCGGTAGGATAAAGGAAAAAGAGAGGAAACCAAAGACATAACCGAAGGAGAATCGACGAGCTCGTTTTTTAGGATTGCTTCGAACCGGGGAGTCAATGTATATGTGTAAGAGATAGAAAGAGTGTGTGTGTGTATGTGTGTAAAACAGAGAGAGAGAAAGAATATGCATGTGTGTTATAGGAAGGAAAAGGACCGAAGTACGGTCATTAGGGCACACGCGTGGCTATGAACATGGTGTAATCGTAAACCGCGAGGAGCATAAAGCGACTCGGTAGAAAAAGTCATTTACTGCGTCTTTCATACACACGTGTGGAGTCAAACTGCATGTGAAGTTATCCAAAGAGAAAGAGAAAGAAAGAAAGAGCAGTGACCCTGAAAGACTGTGATATCTACTCAGAGAGGTGGTATCTTTGTCATATCTTCTTTCAAAAGATGAACATCTCCAAGATAAAATTAACCCTTTGCACTATAATTGTCTTCATAGTTTGTTTTTCTTCAACTTTGATTTTATTTTTATGATTTTGATACCACATGTTTGGTACGAAGTCATTGCTTTGGAGTTATTTAAAGTTTAATATTATATTAACAAACGTTTGACTTTTAAATACATACACATCATTTCAAAGTATTTTTCTTTTTTAAATAAAACTGCTGCTTCCCATTTATTTGTTTTGTATATAATATTTGTATATAATGTTATATAAATTGTATAAAATATTATATTTGTTCTTACGTATTTGTTACATCAGAAGTGACTTCATAATGCAAAAGGTTAAATATTAATTAGTTTAAATATTCATTATTTGTCAATTTACGAAATATATTTGAGAAATTATTTTTCTAATTAAACCTAAAAGTAAATAACTTACGTTTTGGTATTTTATTGATTATTAAGAATATTAATTGACATTTTGTATTTTTGTTTTGTATGTCAGCAACAAGTATCAGCGTTCCGTATTTTTTTAGAGAAAAATGCAAGGAATGCATTTCACTTGACACTTGAGTGATTAAGAAAAAAAGGAAAAAGTGAATAATAGTCGGAATAAAGTTCTCGCGTGTACGATTTTTGTCCTACTTGGTAAAGTAGTTACCTTTTTTCTAGATTATACTTAATACAGTTTGTCTTCTAAACGTATACAATTGTATGTATGTATGTATGTATATATATACGTGAATACAAATCATTTATCGTGTCATTACGGTACCCATCTAACGTCATCAACCAATCTCCTCACGTAACAACGTTGTTCGAATCGATTTCCAAACGGACCGTTCCCTTCCATGACATTTCAAACCGCAATTCGAATAGATATCGCAAATGAGATTGCTACAGTTTACCGCGTGTCTAGAAAATGTAACGGAATAAATGATAAATTTATATGTTTAGTAGTTACATTTCAAGAACGTACATTTTATCTATTTATTTTTTTTATCCTTTTTCTCCAATTGTTTATACAAAAATTGTTGAAATCTTGATCAAATTCGACGAATGTGAGATGGGGTGAAAGTACGATTACAAATGTCAGGATAAACGGGACACTTTTCCGAGGATATTGATTTAGATCCAAGAGCTAAAGTCTACAAATAAGTAGGATTAATAATTTCAAATGATTTTTAATCTTTACCTTATGGCAGTCCATTCTGTTGGAGCGATGCCACTGAATGGGGCATCGTGCCGCGAAATGTGGACTTTGCATGTCGGTAGTCTTCTACACAATAACTGTTTTATCGTATTATATGAAAAATATGAAAATGAGTATATGGTATTGTATGAATATTCAGTTAGGTGTTGTAGGCAACATCCGTTACACAGATCATTGCGAGAATACCGAATATAGTCGGCATTCGTAAGGAAAGGGTTAATAATCAATTAACTCTTATATATATACGAGATATATATAATAATATAATATATAATAATATAATATAATAATAATATAATATAATAATAATAATATATATATATATATATACAATAGACTCCTGTATATAACATGTTTACGATATTGCAATTATTTTAATTATTTCTGTTTAACCACTATATTATCAAAAATAATTTGTAGAAAATAATAATGTTTACAATATTTATATCTAAAATAGCACACACACATATGTGTTTTTCTAATATTAAATTTTTGAAGAATAATGAAAATTTCCTATAACATACTAACCACGTTATATAAGGGAGTCACTGTACTCGAATTTATTGATTACCTCGCCTTGACTAATATCTTCTTTTAAAACAGGTATAGCGTCTAGCAAAAGTTTACATTCGTCGTCATTTAGAGGTTGGATGCCAAGGTACTTTTGAATACCGTCTGGACCTAATTCAAGTTGCGAAGCAAAGTATGTAACTTCTGGTATTACGCAAGAACGAACATAAGCACATTCTATTACTCCAGTTTGTTGTCGTATCGCTAATAAATACAAAATCATTTAATTATTATACATCCTATGCTATTATTCTTTCATCGTGATACTATATTTTATTATTAATCGTACATTTGCAAAGTGAAATGCAAAATCTTGCAATGGCAAATGCCGATGCATAAATTGAAACGTTACTTCCACGATTGGCTTTTAAAACCTCTTCGTCAGCTTTTCTCAAGGAATTGGTTAAATTTCTCATCTCTTTCTAAAATAAAAATTACTTTATTTTAAGAACCTTTGAAATTGTATACACCTTTTCATAAGAATAATATTGCCAATTCATAGTTATAAGTATTATAATATATTATGACTTGTTGGTTTATTGATTGTTAGAATATTTATCAAAATTAAAATAACCATTGATAAATCAACGCGTGGTGTCATTTTTGAGAAGAGAGGTATGCTAGTGCGAGGACAGAATCCACCTATAACAGGTACCACGACACATTCCGGTGCAATACCAATCATTTCTGCTGCTAAACTATTTGCCCTAACACAATTGAGAGTGGTTACTCCAAAAATACGTTTGCATTCGTAGATACCAGCTTTTTTATACATTTCTACTGCAACGGGTACTAAACTGTTAACCGGGTACATAGCAATTGCCAACATAGCCTGTAATTAAAATACACAATTTTTTAATTAATTTTTATAATTTACGTATATCGATTAAATACGATCAAATAATATTAATAACTCATTTGATCTAATTTAATATAAAACAAAAAAAGATTTAATTCAATTATTAATTTTGAATCTAGAAAATATTAATTAGAGAATAAAGAGAAATATTATTAAACTTAACGATTTATAATAATCGTAAATAAAATGAAGAATTAAATTATCTAATGTAGAATTTTAATTGAAACATATTTGCTAAAAAAAAATATAAATATTCGTAAATAATACTCCGAATATTCCTTCCGAACAAAGCACGTAAAGAAAAGAGGATAAGAGAGAAGAAACTCGTCATGCATGTGGCTTTGTAAAGAAAGAAAAATAAAATAATAATAATGTTTAAGAAAGAGAAGGATATATGTGGTGGGGAGAAGAAAAATGGAAGACTATCGACGAGCGACATCCTTGTCCTTGTCGAGACACCGTCTTCGTAGAAAGAGGAATGTCGAAAACAGCTTTGGCGTAATTAATGAAGCTGCGAGGGCGTTAAAAGCCGAGGCCAACCGCTATACATAAGAAATGATGTTCGTGGTCCCTGCATAAAACACGAATACTGCCCATTATTCGACTGTACAACGTACTTTCGCTGCCGACCACATCTTTTCACAAGCAAAATGCCAGACGTTTAGCGCGTACACGCCTTGGTTGGATAAACACCAGCGAGAAGATTAAAAATGTTTTGCTTGGCCCAAGAACTCTCCTCCCCCCTCCCCCACGTACTGCAAGCGAAGCAATTCTTTTTTCTTGTCACGAACCAAAAAAAATAAAAGTAAATAAAAATTTCTTTTAAATTGTGTCTCATTGAGATTAATTATCTTATTGTTCGAATTTTATCAATAATAAATCGATTATTTAGAAAATTGTATTAAATATAAATCGATTTCTTATTATAAAAGACTGAGAATAATTCTTTATGCAATTTATATATGTGGTGCAATTATACAGTTCAATATTATATGCAATTAATACAGTTCAATATTATGAGTCAATATTTTGGAACGTAAAGTCAAATCGATGATTATTTATCTTTCATAATCCGAATTTGGATTGTAATACGTTATTATAACAAAATATACGTAACCTGAAATCAATCCAATATATAATCAATCTTTTAAATACTAATAAACGATGAATTAAAAATTTTCTACGATATAAATTTACAAACTGGTATTGATAATTTCCTACATAAAAAATTTTCTTCAGTTGTCTTAAAGTGTGTTTAAAAGGGTACACTTTAATAGCTTTTTTTTTAACGAGTAACGAATCAATCCGAGCTTCTGATTAATCCACTCTTAAAAACGGGCGCCCGATTTGAGTGGTTTCATCGAAGTGAAGGAAAAAAAAAGGGTTGGAAGGAACGATTTGTTCCAGGAAGAATTATACACGTCTGTATAGTTAATAGTATGATTCTAATTAGTTCAGTAGGATACGATTGATATTATTTATGTGTATGCATAAATCGGTTGGAAAGATTCCTACTCTTTTAGTGATATATCGAAATCTTGATGTTAATCGAATAAATCTCTGACACTTTCTCTCTTTCTCTCTCTTCTATCTATCTATCTGTCTCTTTCTTTATCTTGAGACGCGATTAAAGTCGAAGAAAATCGAACGAGTAAATAAATCTTATCTAACGTTTATGTCAGTGGTTCTAGGTAGGATAAGTTAGCTACGTTTGTATAGAAACTTTTCGCATATATACATACGTGTTTATAAGTATTTACATATACATGTATTAGGTTTAAATGGAAGGAAGGACGTTTACTAAGAAGATATTCCGACAAAGAGATCGTTGGTTGAGTAAAATCGTCTCGCGATCTCACCAACGCATCGATGCAACGTCGTTTAGGGTATTATCGTAAGAAAGATGCTGGTACTTGCTCGAGAAAGATAGAAAAGGAAAGAAAGATAAAGATAAAGATACAAAAATAAATAAAAAGAGAGAAAGATGCTCGCACGCTTGGCAAGCAATTTGCATCGTAATTAAGATTGTCAGTTTTGTTACTATCTTTCTCTTCGTAGTCGTTCTTGTCGTTCTGGTCGCTTACCCGAGGACAGCATCTAATGACGTTCGGTAGTAAATCCGACAAGATCTCGGCGTTTGACTCGAGTAATTCCGTTGGTGTCGATTCGCCTAGAAGATTTTGACCAGCTAATACTGCGACTACTTTAGCATCAAGCAAAGTTCGTGTCAGGTATTCCTCGTTGTTGGGATGATACGTCGTGACTTTGCATCTCGTGTCAACTTGATTGAGCTCAGATTCGAGATACTCGGTAGTATCCTTATCGTATAACGAGATCTCATCGATCAGGGATGATCGTTTCAGGAGCAGGGACAAAAATCTTCCTTAACATTATGTTGCATAATTACGAACAATACGATTGTTAGTCAAAGGTTATAATTCGATTAAATATTAAATATTAAATATCATATTTGAAGGTTTTATATCTCGTTTATAATTAATCTTTAATATACCAGTCTCATTGTTAGCACCAAGTATTGCAATTTTCATAGATTTTGATAAAAGTATATTGGATCGTCCAAATTCACGAATAAGAATAGTTACTCCAGATCTTGGTATATTCAAATATCTATACTTGTTTTTAATTTCAAATCTAAAAAATGAGATAGATAATTTTTCCCATAGATGATACTTCGATAATAACATTTTATATTTATATCTGTATTAATTTCATTGAATAATCTTCTTAACCATTTTAATATGACGATCTGTCAAAGTAATTAAATAAATATGAACGTTTAAAAACACGGTAACAAATGAATAATGTTCCCACGATGATAGTTGTTTTCAAAGAATCCGTAGGTAAGTTCAACGAGCGATAAGCCAAAGAGTTCCGAGAGATCGAGAGCTAGTAATTTAGAAGAAGGCATGTCCAGACAGATCACCACCACCACCACCTTCTTAGGATCCACAAATGCTTCTTCTCAAATGATCGTAAGTCCTCGTCTTATTTCCTGGTAACTTTCTAAGCAACATCTTCAACGTTTAATCGGAGAATATATCAACAAACCTAAGTAACACGTTGATATTATTTCAAGTTTACCAAGAACTTTCCCCATTGGTGGTGCAAGACTGTTATTGAACGATCGTTGATGTTGTTTTTAGTCCAAAAGCATTCTGTCACGGGATTAAATTTGTCAACAAGTTTTACCCTAAACAGAAATAATAATAAAATTCAACTATATAGGAAATTAAATAAACCTGAAAAATTGGCAAAGTTGCAAAATACGTGTTTTCTTAAATAACTAAAAGAAATTAGAACTATGATGAAAAAATATGGTTTAAGAAGAAAGTTGTAAGTTTTACAAAGATATATCGATTGATTATTTACGAGTATCGATTGCTGTGATTTTTTAGCCGATTTTTAGTTTATTTCTTATAACAATACTTATCATATTGTTGAAAGAATTTCATATTGGTTACGTGTCTGTAACGATTAATGCAAAAGACAAGGACGAGGATGTTCGAGGTAGTGCAAAGACGGTGACTAGAAAATAGTAGAAGGGGAATAAGGAAGAGGAGGATAAAAGAGGAGAGACCGGTCGCATCGGTAATGATATCCCATTGCTATTTTATGCCACACTGATGCTGATGATTTCCTTCTGAAGAATTGCTTTGACCGCAAAGACCTTCCTCGAATCGCCCTCTTTTAACCTCTTCGAAATCATCGCTTGAGATCTTGGTTCAACGTGGAAAGACAGAAAGACAAAAAGAAAGAAAGAAAGAGTGAGAGAGTGTGAGTGAGAGAGAGAAAAATAGAAAGAAAAAGATTCTTCTCGCTTTAGGAAAATGATCTGTGTGCCGATGTAATGTCGGTAATCAACGCGGCTACCTTCCACGATACTTCTTAACGAACCATAATCAATATAGCATTCCATCCCGGTACCTTTTATTTCGTCCATCATGCGTAACGAAGTCGTGTAATAGCACCACAAGAGCTAACCTTGAGTCGTGTGAAAGCTGAAAGAGTAGTTTATGCATAGCTCCATTCTCGTAGTTATTTTCATTTCTTTCTTTCTTTCTTTCTTTCTAACGTGTGTGTGTGTGTGTTTTTTGTAATAATCATTGACGCGTAGCTGAGTCAATACCATTGGCAAAATTTATAGCTATATGCCTATATATCTGCGATTCGTAATCGCACACGTTTGCCAATGAGAGAGAGTCACGACTTGACCCAGAATATATTTACCCTCAACATTAGTCAATACGAGTCTTGACCTACCGTAAAGAAATATTATACATGTTCGTTGACTCTTGATCGAAATAATAATACTAATCTTCTTGTTCGATTATTATACTCTTTTTTTTCTGTCCTTTGATTTTTTTCAATCTATCTTTGAAATAAATCCTTATAATAGCATTGTGCATGGTTTTAGATATACGATGAAAAAGTTATTTTGTCTTGTATGTCTTTTAAAGTTTAAAATCGTTTAACGAATAAGTTGAATTTTTGCGAGTCTGTTGTCAGTCAACAGCTCGTAAAAGTACGAACCTTCTTTTTAACACCAAGATCGTTAACTGTGAAACATATTCGAATGCTTAGACGTGTGATTCTGAATATGTTGTATACTTCGTACTACAAACAAAGATGCTTAAATTTAGGAAACTATATTTTTGTTGTTTTTTTTAAAGAGTAGACAGTTAAGATACCATCGGTTATTTTTATTAATCTTTCATTTTAATTTTGTTAATAACAAAAATTTTTATACAATATTTATTATTTTATTATACTATTTATTATTTATTATTATTATTATTATTATTATTATTATTTTCTATTATTTATTATTTTATTATACTATTTATTATTTTTCTCATTCTCGTTAAATATTTCAACGTTACTGTATTCGAAGATATTTATACGAGGAAGAAGAAGAAGAAGAAGAAAACGATTTGAACGCGTGAGAAACTGACAGAGATGTGAAATTTGATTAACTCGTTAACTAAGACTTTACAGTTAGTTTAACTCTAATGTAGTATTGATAAAGTAATATTGCGTTAATGCAAATAGCCAACTATTACTTGTGATTATGCGAAGGTGTTAAACGCAACGTTATCGAGAAGCCGATATTATCCCCCCTCCCCTGGGGGATAGATTAGTCTCGAAGGTGTGAGAGTACGTAAGTAACAATTACGTTACAACATTGACGATGGTTTAACTCTTTTACAGGAAGGTCGTTGGTTATTATCTTTGGTAACGTCATAAACCTATCATTAAAGGTGGACGTTTAAAGAAGCGTCAGTGCCAATAAACGATCGCTAAAGTTCAACGTTTTAACTCGTGATTTAGATCGTTCTTGGAAAGTCGTTAGCACAAATAAGAAGAAGAAGAAGAAGAAGAAGATAAGGATGAAGAAGAAAAAGATTATCTTCACATAGTGTATCCTAGAGAGTTTAAATATCGTGACTTTTCACGAATCGTAATATCATCTCAAAGAGGGTCACTCCGTGTGATGAGTTAAAAAAAATCGAATTTTTTTTTGTCATTTTGCATAAATTAATTCCTAAACATGTATAGAATATGCTGGATAAAATGATTTTCCCAATATTCCGAAGTTGTTGGAAAGTTAGAGTTGTTAGAAGAGTTTGGTGTACATCATAGTTTAAATCATACTTGATTATTCAAACACACTATCTTTTTATTGATCGTCAAAATAAACCTGCCGTCACAAAAGGAATGACCCTCTTAAAACTTTGAATATCTCTTGATTTTTATATAAAATACAAAAAGAAAAGGATTATTATTTCTTCGGTATTCTAATCGTCTGTAATATTCAAATGATCGTATTCATGTAAATATACGTATACATATACATATATATACATTATTTATTTATTTATTTATTAAACCCCATCGCGTAAGGGGAACCTCGAAGATCCGTAAGAGAAGAAGATGCAAATGCATTTTCAATTTCTCGATCGTAAAGAGAATATTCTCTCTGACCGCAGAGAAGATCGAGATGCTGAGGCTGGTACATGTATAGCCGAACCACGGATAAATTCGATGCGGAGGATGATGGCATATACGCGTATATGACACAAAATTAAACCATCGAGAGAATGAGAGTGTGTGTGTGTGTGTGTGTGTGTGTGAGAGAGGGAGAGAGAGAATTTCATGGTGGTAGTCAGCAGAAAACGGTATGAAAATGAGGATAAAATGATATTTATGTTTCAGAGGTTGTCGTTGGGCGTGTCCGCATAAATTGTTGTCGTTATATACCCATTTAAAAACAATCGAAGAGGAAAAATAATCAAAATAAAAAATAAAAAGGGAGAAAGTCTCTCTCGAGACTCTTTAAACGATTTTATTTGAATGACTCGCTGATTAGGTTTCATAGTGAAACTATATTAAAAATCGATATTACGATGAAAATGATTTGACGAAATAAATCGAAACTCTCTTCTCTTCTTTTCTCTTTGACCGATTCAACAAACAAACAAAAAGAAATATATTCTCCCCTTTTTTATTAAAAGTTATTTATTTTCACGGTAGTCATTATACTTGAAGATTGTATATTAAAAAAAAAAAAAAAATAAGAAGAAAAAACAAAGAAATCCCCTCCCATCCTACCTTGTAATTAATATCGCGTTATAGAATATTCTAATTACACGCTCGAAGTGAAATGAAAAGTAATCGATACACGGACTGTAACGTGAAAATGATGAATTATATCGATGATACGAGCAAATCCGACGAATATACATTATCTCTCTTTCTCTTTTATAAAATAAGAACTTGTAAGAATGCAGAAGAAGTTTATGAAACACTTAAAACGTCCCATTTCGTGGAACATTAAGGCATTAATAATACAAGTTAGAAAGAGATGGGATAGAAAAGTACTAGCGTGTAGATTTATTCGTAATATACGGTCTTGAACGTGTGGTAACTTTAGAGTTTGCTGGAGAGTCTGTTAACCGAGGAAGCCTTTGAATCTTGATAAGAGCAAATACAATCTACCCGTTTGGAGGATAGGATCCTAGGAGTGCGTGTGCGAGCTCGCGTCAACCAGGGCTGTATTGGTCAGGTTGCGCGGTTTTCCGAACAGCCACCGCATCCTCGCGTCTCGTGTTACCGACATCGTATCTACGTATGTACTCCCCCTCCCCACACACACACACATACACATAACTATATAGTAGTTAAGTATACGTATAGGGGAGGGGTTGAAGCGGGGGGGGGGGGGCAATACAAAAGTATAAAGAAATAAAGAGAAGAGAAAGAGAAGTTTCTCGTTGTTTCCGCATTCCGGACACGCTCTGCGGTGTTTCCGAGTGTTCGCAAACTAGGATCGAATACGAGTTCAAATGCAGCTGCTGCAGCTCTCTCATCTCATTTAGATTAACTTTTACCTTCATGGTGGTGGTAGTGGTAGTGGAGGAGGAAGAGGAGTAGGAGGAGGAAGAAGAAGAAGAGGTGATAGGCAGCGCGGGTGTTTACCCATACCCAAGTTCTTAAATTCCATGACATTCTGGTACGATATTACAGGAACAACTCGGCCACGACTAACTCTCACCATCCAGGGTATGACTCTCATTCCGAGTTTGCCTTTTCCATGTAACCGTCCTCTCTCGTAGAGTTACTACGTCGAATCGATGTAAATTCAACTTGTTACCATGTTCCAGAAAAAGTGGAGGGTGGGAGATGGTGGGTGGAAAGGTGGAAAGGTGGAAGGGGAAAGAGAAAGATCGAAAAGGAGATCGCGAAATCGACCATTTTCACCTCAACGTTCGATTTATGTTAAGATCGTTAATGTTTGTGTAAGTGTAGGTATACTTCTACGTATATATGTGTTATCTTATTTACTTTAACGTAAAAGGATATGGATTTTTATACGTTAATATATACTTGTGTGTATATTGCATTTAATAATACGATATATAAAATTCTTATTAAACGTTCAAGATTTACTCTTATCGCGCGATACTGGTTAATTAAATAATAATAATCAAATACGTCGTGGGGAACGAGCCTAATGAGACACATACATACATACACCATACACATACTGTGGCTATTTGAATGGTTTAAATAGCCAAGACGAGTCATCCATCTTTTTCTTCCGACCTGCTTCTCGGATAACTCATCGTGTTACCATCTTCTTGCGATAGATATACCGGTTGGCCTTGGTAATATAGACGACGCCCGACGATAACGACGACGATGATGATGATGACGATGACGATGACGATGACGATGACGACGATGACAGCGACTAAGACATCGTTCGCGATGAGGATAAGAAAAAATTTTCAAATCTCTCGATACGATCGATAGAAAATTATCTTTCGTAGTCGTCGGGATAATGGCGTGAAGGATGGGGAGAAGGGGGGAAGATGCTGAAGAGGTACCCTTTTAAATTCACCGACAACTACGAAAAATGATTCGCGATTCTTAGCGTAACTCGCGCGCCACGTCAAGTCTCATTCATAATCAGGAAGATGGATGCTAGAGAAACCACTTACCAAAGCTCCTTTTCATAATCCTCTTATTTTACTCTCTCTCTTTCTTTTTTTTTTCCTTTTTATTTATTTTTTTTTAATTCTCTTTCTCAATCTCTTTCGCGTGGAATACAGCATCGATTCGAGTCAATTATTCTGAACTTCGAGATATGCTAATCCGTGGCATTAACTTGGCATTATTCACGCACGAATGAAATTAAGAACTGTCTGTTTTATCTTGGCATGCGGTGAATTTACAATGAAATCCTTTCATAATCTCAAACGTGCTAAAGTTTGTCGATCGACTATGGCCTTGTACAGTTACCATAGTTATTATATATATATATGGTTCTCTCTCTTTCTCTCTCTCTCTCTTCTTTCCTTCTTCGAATTACTTATTTTATACAACGTTGTTGATTTTGCCCTTTTCATTGAATCAACGTATCTTATCGATATACCCTTAAGGATATAATATTATATAGAATTATTTATCTATTGTGTATTAGGTGTTGAAATTAATTCGTAGAAGTTTTTTTGAGAGACAAATAAAGATCTACTTTAAATGAAAATAAAATAATGGAAATACTGTTCATCGTTTGCAACTACTTTTTCCCATCATTCGAGCAGGAGACAAATACTCCGTCGAAATAACGTTTCGTCTTTGCAGGAAATCCATGAATCGATCCAATTTTTACAATTTTCAATTAAAATAGGTGATGGTCCAAAGGAGCCAATTTGTGGAAAATACAACGAGTGGGTTAAGACTTCGCGTGAAATGTACGCACATATGTGCTTTGATGATAGTTGACAGGTAAAATATGTACATTTATGTGCTTAAATGGGTTCAAATAAAATCATATTTTTCTTCTAATAAGTGTTGTTTATAGAGAGACTTTAAGATTAGATAGAAATTAATATAACAAATTGTAATAATATTATTTAAGTAAAACTTATGTAAGATTATTTAAAGAATTATAGGATGCCTGATATATCCGGCGCTTGTACAACACAAGTCATCAGATGGATGTCGAATATATACGGCATTTCGTATCGATTCATTTCAAAGAGACAAGATATTTGATTTTCTCGATCCTTTTCAAATACCGATCACAAACGGAATGAGACAAAAAATTATTGCAGAAGCGTAACTAATTAGGATACTTTCGTAAATAGATATTATACTTGAAATTCGTGGAATATCTTGGAAGGGAAAATATTTACGACCTCAAAGGCGGTAAAACGTAGAGAATAGTATGGATGGTTGTGTTCCAACTTAGTGTCATCGAGCAAACATTATACGATTCTTCTTGCTATTGCGGCTCGTATATCGACCGCTCTCGCCCTGGTAAAACTCGCGGAGCAGGAAATTAATCGCATATTTTCTCACGATATGATACTACATCACTACGATACTACACCTGCCAGTATTAAACTCGTTCACGTTTTGCCCAGCGTGTGTCTTGGTAAGTTTTAAAACCAGAAACAGTACGTAGGAGATAGTTGATAATTGATTTAATTGCGTCTACCCGATGATGGTTGTTATACAGACGATACTGAAATACTAACAATCAAATTGTTGGATGTTAGCAAGCTGTGGTAATTACGGGAAATAGTCGTTGGACCTAATGTGCCAGGGGTGCATTGTTGGAAAATGATTTACGAGAACGTTTAGAATACCATCACCGACAGGTTGGTTGGTTGGTTGGTTGGTTGGTTGTATTATAGATACGATAAATATATACATACACATATTCATATTATACATAAGAACTGGGTATACTTTTAACTGACACCAAATCTCGATTAGATTTATTTCGTTAGTTTTAATTAGGACTGTTTAAGGTTGGAGACACGTTTCAAACGAAAATGAAATATGTTTAACATTGTGTGCGAATGTCGGAACGATAAAGAATGTTGTCTCGATGGAGTAAAGACAAGTCATTGGTGGCTTGTAATAGTAATAGTAGTAATAGTAATAGTAGTAGTAGTTAGGTACACATTCAAAGATCGGATAAACGTAAGTATCGTTTAATCGTTTCAACGAATAACCGGCGTTGTCGGCATGCGTATTAAGTATAGGACGAAGCAACGCACTTGGTTGATTGGCATAACCGTCGAACACCGTCTCTGACCGTACGGTTATGCTATTTAGAAATAAATAAGACGGCGCATTGGCATTCGTGCATTAGAACTCCTCACTCTTGAACGACGACGACTACAACGACGACGACGACGACCGCTTTTTATTTAACGGAGAGTACTGGCTGGCGCCGTCTCGATGTTTCTTGCTGAATTCCTCTAATCAAAGGGGTTATCGTGGATTGTTGCGTATGTTGCTCATTGAAGTTACGTTCTTACTTCCAAGGACGAAGAAGACCTGAGGACATACGTCGCGATTAAGAAGAGAAATCGCTTTTATACCACGGACGCCAACGACGAGGAAGAACTCGTCTCGCTGTTAAGGCGCGTGAGAAGATCCGCCAAACGAATTCCATCTTATGTTAGTTTTCTTTTTATCCTCATATATATATCTTTTTCTAACATTCACCTCTTCTAGTTCTCCTATGCTTCTTCCCTTATCGATAAGGGAGCAACAACACACTTTCAAGTATCTATTTATTCGCCATACCATATTTATTCACTAAGATTACCGAGGTTAAAATGTACAAATAAATTCCTAGTTTAATCATACGGTTATGGTTAACCGTACGTGTATCTAACGTTTCAATCTCTTCTAACTTCAAATGATGGGGGAGGGATGGGGGGGAATATTTTTTTTAAGGCAACGCGATATTATCGTTTATTTTCCGATGAGATAGTCTTTCTCTTTCTTTCTTTATGCGGTGTGCGAGAGAAAGAAATAGAGAGAGAGAGAGAGCATTCAAAAGGGTAGAACGATATATTCTGGCACGATTGAAAAGTGAAAGGATCACGATACTTACGATAGTGAATAGGAGACTATACCGAATACTTGTCGAACGGTCTACGGATCGGTATGATCGACATGGTTACGAGGATGAAAGGCAGAAAAAAAGGGGAGCACGGATATAAGAAACGGGTTCGAATCGAATGCGTAATTTGTACGCGATCGAGTACGACTGACCTAGCGCAATATCTTCGAAACGTACTCTGAATACATATATATATCTATACACATATACACATATGTATATATATACATATACGTAAATATCGTTAGAAATATGCGTAAGATTTTATTATAACCTATTACGATTTCTTGTTTCGTTCGTTGAACGTGATTGTCGATATAAATACCGTCTACTTCGGTTGATAATAAAAAAAAAAGAAGTAAAGGCATTGGCCTCGATGTGATTAAATAAATGAGGAAAAAAATAAAAAAAAATAAAATAAAAGAGAAAAATATATAAAGCGAAAGGTATCGGTGTAACATACCGATTAAGTACCTAAGTGTGTTCTATATTAGAATACATTTATTATTCGTTTATTTGTATCTCCTCGGACATTTCCCCATTAGAATCAATATCGAGTTATTACCACCTGTACGTGATCACCGATCTATCGAAAAACATAAGAAATTGATGACTGTGCATTATAAGTATACGTAACGCATAATAGCAATGATCGATGGATCGTCACACCTAACTCGTAAAAGAAAAAAAATTACAAAAAAAAGAAGGAAAGAACTACCGTCAAGCCAGATCCATAATTTGTCACCTTGGTGAATTAGTCGTTGGAAGGTGTAGTAGTAATAGTATATACATATATGTGAGATAAACATATTCTAAAGAAGGACCGGTTATGCGGATGCGTTAGACTGATAACGTGACGTAGAAGGACAAAAGGACGAAAGGTGAACGTACTGGATACCCTTTTTCCTGCCAAGGCGACAAACGAGTAAGGAAGGCGTTAAGGGACGCTAATCGCAGCTATCGTCGTCGTAGTTCTCCTAGCTATTTCTAAATCGTCCTTCCTCAGCAAAAGGGACCCTCCTCTTACTTCTATTGAACTCACAAGACCTATACTTATCTGTTCTTTACTGAAAAGCATCCACGATGTCCGGTCATTGTCAGGAACGTCACGCGAGACTATAAAATGTGCTAGATCGTAACTACGGAATGTTATAAACGAATCCAACTATGATGATAATCGACCTAAGATGATCATCGATAATATTACATGTATCTACCTATATGTGCGTATGTGCGTGAGAAAGAATAAGAAAATAAGAAAGAGATAGATAAAAAATATTAAATAAAGAAAGAATAAGGTTGTTGTGTAGTAGTCGCGTGGCTCGTTCAAGTAAATTCAATTGTCCCTTAGTATGAGTAAATACATGTAGCTATAGTTAAGTGTGTGTGTGTGTGTGTGTGTGTGTGTAGATACATAGAATATAGTTGGTATGGTAACAAAGACAGGATACCTGAGAGATGGGTTAGAAAACGAAGAGGGAAGAGCAGAAAAAGAAAGAGATGACGGGTGAACGGCCGCTGAATGGCACGACCTTCCGAGGAGGCCGACCGTCCGGTCGGTCGGTCGGTCGGCTGGCCGTCGGCTCGATCCGGCATCTGCACTCCCCCGCAACTGAGTTTCCGCGTTGTGCAGTAGAAGTACTTCTCTCTTGGTAAGCGTGCGTTAGAAACAGCTTAGTGGTATTACTCGATTCGATCTGTTCGTTGGTATGATACGTCTCTTTGATTTTCACCTGTGATTACTTTGATTAGTATCGATCGTTCAAGAAAACGAAAGTAAATGAGTTTATAAGTATATGTATGTATGTATATATACCATATATGGTGACTCGGTTTAATATTTGTACATTTTCAAATACGAGAGAGAGATTACTTATCTGTAGATTTACTTTCAATTTGAGTTCAATAATTCATGATTATTTTATCATCTAATGTACTTTTTTCCTCGTAATAGGAAATATAGGTTCTATTTTTAATATTTTATTTTTATACAAGTTGTTATAATAATAGTAAATAAAATGATAATAATTCTATTGTTAATATACTTTCGAAATAATTTTATTTAAATAATCTACCTCGGGGTATATTTGTTTCTATTTTTCTCTTAAACGTATTTTTTTTCGTTTGAATGATTCCAAATTTTTGGACAATTAAATAATAGTTATAATATGTACCTATACTTATCTGTATTTATCTGTAGAAGATTAAACTCGATATTACATCAGGGAAATAATTCTCTGTGTTTATTATTACTTTGTTGAAATCGTTGACCCACGTGGGGTCTGAGAAAATGTAAATTTAACGAGCGAGTTTAAAGATAAAAGAGAAAGAGAGAAAGAGAACGGAAATATCCGTTTTGAAGTTAAGAGAACAGACATTAGTTAAGAAAATTGTGCACGCACGTTACTTGCTCGTATAGACGGCAACTCTTAACAGCTGTGAGGTAAATGCAAACATGAATCAACATAATTAACCATTTCATTACAACGTTTCATCCCCGTTTTACGCTTTACAGCATCGTAAATAACGATTACTCTTAAACATTACAGTTGGTCACGATTGAAGCAGTTTATGCGTCTCTCTCTTTCTCTCTCTCTTTCAAGACATTGCATATATAATATTACTCGATTATGTTAGGACATCGTAGAAGAGGAATTTTTTGTTGTTTCATCGCAAGCGACTATCCCGATCCCGTTGCTCGAGTTTAAACTTTTACGTGAATGCCTACTCGTTATCGTCTCATTTAGATATTATGAGCGTAATACTTAAGTCTCGACCTCCTGGTAAGCATAATCTTTCTAATTCAAATGAATTAGAATAAAATCTGTGAAAGAGAGTATCGTATCGTATCGTATATCGTATCAAAATTACAAGAAAGTATCAAGGAAAATCTCTAACTCGTTCGTATTATTGAGTTCTATAGTACACATCTATGAACGAAACGATCATTCTGATGTATGCTACTGATTCTGACAAATTTATTGTTAATAGTTAAAAACCGAGAGTATTAGAAGTGACAAACTGCTAAGTGTCGCTCGTTAAGCAGTAATATCAAGAACCCTGGACCACCAGGAGTAAACTAAACCTCATTAAAACATTCTGATCAATAATTCTAATATAATTCTTGGATTCCCTCTAAACTAGAATATGGAATTCAGTATATGAGAGGAAGTTAGGGGAACGGGGACATAGCGAAGGTGGCGCGCCTAGCTCGCATACCTGATTTCTCTTACCTTCTCTCTCTCTCTCTCTCTTACCTTCTTATTTTATCGACAATCCACATAATCTTATTTAAGCAGAGTTCTAATAATAGTTCAAGAACCGTTTTTTTTCTTCTACTATTTTTTTTCTTTTTTTATATACACGTTCGCAGTATTAAGCAGACGCTATTGCGATCCTCGTTTTCTCTTATTGTCAATGAAAAATACTTCGTGCTGGCAAACCGGCTACGCTAAGAGCTAATGCGCCTCTATCTCGGCGCGGAAGAACTCTTACCGCGGCGAGAAGCACAACGGGGCACAAGAGTGCAGTGACTTTGCCTTGCCGAGAGGCTTCGCCTAAGCTTCTAGTGCGGATCGTAGAGTACTTTTCCTTATGTTACTTAGCCACCACCATCACCATCACCACCACTGCTAACAACAACAACAACAACAACAACAACAACATCAAAACGATCTACCACGAACACCACCACCACGACCATCATCAACACCACCATCAGCATCAGCATCAGTATCCTCAGGTTCTCTTTCTATTCGCCTAGTCTTCTTCCTTCTCTGTTGCATTCAGATCCACCTACATCATTGCCATTGGCGCCTCTGCGATCCTCCAACGTAGATCCTGTTCGGAGTCGTGGCGCTGGCATTGTTGCCAGGAGCCCTTAAGGGCAAAGGCGTAGTTCATGCGTCGGGATCGCAACGAGGTCGACTTGTTTATGGTACCGTGGTAACGAGATATCTTCCCTGAAGATTAATGTCCAGCGAGCTTTTGGCGTTTCCACGAGCTAACTTGGAATCACGTTTTTCCGTGATTTCCGTTCAAACGGATGAGAGTTTTGATATCATAGACCTTGTATTTTCCAGTCTTTCTTTCTTCAACTCAACGTTTTCCACCTATACTTTAGTACAGATTTAAGTATATATATATGTCATAGGAAAATGATGAAAATGAAGATTTGATCAAATCATGGAAGATATTGAAACAACAACTATATGGAATGTAATTAATAAATAATAACATTCATTCATTTTTATTAAAAATCAACGTTGTTGATTCGTGGCATCTCGAGTTACAAATCACGATACTTTCTTTTACAGGCAACATATCTTTTAATTTTACATTGTATTTTAATCTCCAAATAAGTATAATTTTCCTGCAATTTCAGGCAGGATTTAGTTTAGTCCGGATACTTGTTTCGGTAATTGTTGTAGTAGCTTTTCCTAGGTAATCCAATCTTTTTATAATTCCAACTTGAGGTACCAATAAAATCATTTCACAGAGTTGTTATTTTAACATCTTCCGTGATTTGATCATCTTTCTTTAGGGATTTGATCATATGCGACATATATATATATATATATACATATAACATATAAAGTCTCCAACAAGGTATCTTGGAAAAAAAGGAAATAAATCGTACGAGTAATATCTTCCTACGTATAAATCAACGTCGATCTTTCGATTCTCGATGTATATCCTAATCCTTTTACAATGTATACACGGTGTGTCACAACACGTATACCTTAGATCTTTTTTTTCTTTTTCTTCTTTTTCATTTTACTCGTACATTATCCACTTCTATGACATTTTAATACAAACCTCCGCGAATGTATTACCTACAAAATCAATGTTTTACATCGTAACGAACGTACGGTTCAAAGCGATAAAGTTCAGACGGACGTAGACACACGTAACATCTTAGGAGTCAAAGAAAAATCTTTAAGCCTGTCGTGTTATCCTGACTCACGCAACAAGGTCCCGTGCGTTTAGCGTACAACATCCTCACGAAGTCGTGATCAAGATTCTGCTTATGCTCGTGCGCGAGTTAGCTAGCTGGTTAGTTGGCTAGCTAGCTAGCTAGCAAGTTAGCTGGCTGGCTAGGGTGATCACGTTTCCCAGTTCTTCCCATGATTCTCTTCTACCAAGTAAGAAGAAATAAAATGAAACTATTTTCTTGAAAATTGAATTAATCGATTAATCGAGAAGGAAAAGGATTACACGATCTCGTTCGACCGTGAAACATCGATAAAACCACCACCACCACCACCAGCACCAGTAATTTTATAGAAAAGTTAACTTGATACCGTTTCTCTAATGTTCCATCCTTTATTTGCGTAAGACAAATTGGGTAGGTATCGTACATATAAACAAGTATCGTATATAACTATATATCTAACTATTACTACTATACTACGATCACATGCGGTAGCGCGTTATCGTTTCCTGGTTACCAGCAACACGGGAGATGACTTTCTAAGCATGTAGTAGGATTATTCTTGAAGTGCCTATGAGCTAATAATAACGTAGAATCCACCTAAATGCGGAGGCCTGCGTTTATTGGTCTTTGGCCAAACTAAAAGCCAAGTAACTTCGTTTTATTTTTATCTCACTTATTTTTCATCCTAATTTCTATTTCTCTATCTTCCATTCTCTCTCTATTTCAAATCTTTCTTATACTTCCAATTAACTTATTTTAAAACGTATACGAGGAATGTATAATAATCAAATAAGACGGACAAACTTTTATTATTTCTTTTCTAATAAAGGTACCTTGTCTATATTTTAAGAATCATATATCTTTCAAAAAAGAAATCATAGTAAGATCGGAAAGAACATGTTCAAAGTGTTGCTGGATATCAGAAAATCTAGTAGACAGGACACGCATAATTCTATTATCATCCTCATCGATCTATCTTCCATCTGGCACTCTTTTCAATTTCAAGGTGAGGGTTACGAGTTGAGAAGCTAAGTGGTAGGATGGTTAAAGACACCTAGGGCTATTATTAGAGTTATCGCTGCAGGAAGTTCAACCCCATTCGTTGGTTGGTTGGTTCATTCGTTCGTTCCTTCGTTTTTTCTTTAGTTCTTCCCTAGTTGGTACGTGTTTCTACCTAGGCCGTTACTTACAGAAAAGATCTACTCATCGCTGTCTCCATAGCGCCAGGTTACCCTCAGGATGTTCGTGAAATAGGTCCAGACTAGACTACACGTTATTATCTTCTCTATATCCGCGCCCCTATCGCCAGATGTTCGATGCTTCGTAACGGTGACCGTAACCATAAATAGAAGACGTTTCTTTCATAATTTACCAAGCTGTTGTTGCACTAGAGTGTAAACTTCCAAGGAGTCAAGAATGGGAAATCTTTTTAGCATACGTTGTGTATGTGTGTATAGTATCTAGAAGAGAATAAGAGTGCAATGGAAAGAATGTCTACGTGTATTTGTGTATAAGAAAGAAAGAGAGAGAGATAGTGCCACTGTCACACGTCGCCTACTAACAAACGTAAACACTCCAACGAGCAAAACAATGCACCTATCTTCGCACGGCATCGCGTCTCGTATCCACGACAGGGCAACCGACGAACCAAGGGAACCTCCTCCTGCCCCCCTCATCTTCATCCTCCTCTTCATTCTCCTCTTGTTCCACCATTTCCTTGCATCAGAGTGTGCCGGTGTTCGCCACGGGCGAACCTAGACCTCGAAAGCATCCTTGAACTTGGCGAATGCTCCAAGAGTAGAGGGGTGAGAGGGCAAACTATGCGTGGCGCCCAAGGCGTTTCAAGCCGAGTTATATATTCCCGTCCTGGCTTCGGCTCGCGGTGTTCATCATCCCGGAACACCGATTCGTAAATAGATAGGTTGCCCCCTTCGCGGCATTGCTCCGTATCTGGAATGCGAAAGTCGGCCGACACACGAACACCCCGAACGTGTATGGGTTATGTTACAGAGTTTTATGTTTAGAAACTTGGAAGAAATAATACTTGGTGATGGAGGTAGTGGTGGTTGTGGTGGTATTGTGAAAGATTCTTTCAATCGATATATGTGAGATGTTATTTCTATTAACGGGATTCTTCAAACGTGACGAGATTTCATTCAACTTAATTCTAATGTACTACCTAACTGTAATATATACTTTAATATATATAATAAATGTGGTAATCGACACGACACAACAACAATCAAATATTTATTCCTGTCATATTTTTATACGTGTAAGATATAATACAATAGATATGTATAATGCGTGATCGTGCTATATGATACTATCAAGAGATTGGTGTAACTGCGAGGAGGAGGAGGAGGAAGGGGAGGACGTACACGGTATGCGAATAAGAACGAATGAAAGTGAGGGGGAGGATGGAAAAAGATATTCGTATTTACGTCGCGTCCCGTGTGCTCGTCGGGATTATCGGTTAGATTATCGTTTATTATTATTTGAAAAAAGAGAAAGGGAAAATGCGAATCGTCGGAGTTATCTGCGATACCGAGTGGTATGCGTCCGCGTATATGTACGCGGACGGCGTTTATACGAATCGCGATACGTTCGAATCGTCTTTACAAAAATTCGATATAAAATTTATGTAAATACCGGGAGGTAAATCCCTGACTGTATTCGTATTCTCTCTTTTACACGTGTACAGAGCTTTAACGCTTCTCAAAGATAGTCACCGGTTGGTACGCGTTGAATAAAATAACCCTTCTTAAGAGCAACCGGTTGTTCAAGCTTGTGGATAACTCTATTAGAGATACGTACGACGGTTAACCAATCAGAGCACGTGGCCTTCGATATGACACCAGAGTGATACTAATTTTGTTAACGTTTAAAGGGCGTGCCACTCGTTCACACGTGTAAATATAATAAATAAGATATAAATTAAGGGAAGAATATTTTCTTTCCTATGTCTGTATACATACATACATACATACATACATACATACATACATACATAAACGCAAAACATGTATCTACATATGTATAATCTGAAACTTGGTATTGTTAGTCTTGTTGAGGTTTAGACTAACTCTTTTAGGTGGTTAGATAAGAACGCGTTAGCTTACTTCTAAGAACATAAATCAGAAATACGTGACGTTTCCTTAGAACTGAATAATATTTTTACATCTAAGGTAAAGCGTTATCGTTTCTCTTAAAGTATACCGATAATCTAATACACACAGGATGGTAAATTTCTTCTTAGGCTTGTTAACTCATCCTCTTGTTATTCTAAAATAACTGCGAAATGGAATCTAAGCATTTCCGTTAGCATAATATTCATAGCTCGATTATTAAACGTACAAGATCTCGTACGTTTAAATGATTATCTTCACTACGGCCAATTTCTGCATATAGATCTGACACTAGTTATTAATTTAAATCTATCTACACGTTATTTACCTCACATCATATTTTTCCTTTCTCACCTTGATATTGCAGATTCGCGTGATCTCGTTCCTTCCTACGAGGTTTACCGAAGATAAAGAAATAAATTTCTTGTCAAACGAGAAAATCAAACCTTAAGTGTGAGAAGAGAACACACCTACCCTCTCGTCTTCCCAGTCTCCTCCCTCTACCCCTCCTCCCTGTCTTTTACGATCTAGGACATACCTACCACTTTACCGGATAACCACCGAGCTCGAGAAATTTTTATCCTCGTTGTCGTAGTCGTCGACGAGAATTTGCATTTTCAACATTTATAATGTAAACATTGTAAGAGTAGACTGAGAAACCGGTGCGGATTCGTATAATAAGCTTCAACGTATATATGTATAAGTATATATATACCGAAGTAATAAGAAAGAAAATTATTGTCGGATAAAATATTCCAAGTGTTCGATAAGTTACTGCAATTTACGCTTTATGTATGCCATTTTGAGTAGCGAGCAAAAAGTAAATGATTATTTTGTGAATAGGATTTTTTTCTTCTTTTTTTTCAAAATCATATCAACTAAATCCGGTAAAGAAAAGTATTATTTCAAGGTTCACCTTTCGAAGTAAGTACGATTCCTCCTTGGATCGTTCGAAATCTAAATTTAGAGATTTTGTTTTCTTTTTTTTGTCTTTATGTAAAATATCATCTATTTTTATATACGATAACAATTGAAAAAAAAGAAGAAAAGTATATTCTCAAAGTTGTAGGAAAGATAATATTAGCGTGGAAGCGAATTACTGTCGATTTGAAGCGTAAAGTCGTTTCTCTCGAGTACTATGATACCAAGATTCCACGTGCATTGTCCCATATCCTATATATCTATCTCATTGTATAGTCACCAACAAAACGAGCATAACAATTCTAAACATTTCATTATCATTGTGGCCTTTTCTCGCGGTATTATGCGTTACTTTTAAGAAACCCAACTACCTCGTAGCTAAACACGGCGTAGTGTGCATGGAAGAAACATATTGCGCGAATTCTGCATAATCGTGTGTATAGCGTGTCATGGGTTTACAAACGTTACGAGAAACTCGGTATAATAATAAATTTTCTTAGCGAATAATATCTCAGGGATACAAGTATCTCGAACGGATGATAATCGAAACGAAACCACCTAATGTTTTGTGTATACATTTCTTTTTTTTTTTTTTGTCTTTTTTTAATACACACGTACAATAGCATCGGAGAAAATAATTTTACGTTGAATGAAATTTCTTTAGGATGTTGCCGTTCCTGGTATAAATCCTAAGCAATCTTTGAAACAAGGATAAAAGGTGGCCAAGAGGTAGGATTTATAGCATCGTTTTATTATCGATACGGGAATCGGTAGTTCACCTAACACAGCTAAGCTAGTTTCCTTTTCCTTTAACGCGAGATACTTTGAAGAATCTTCATCTCTCTATCTAGTCATTTCCTGAACTCGTAAATAACGTGTCAAGTATTCTTATACATATCTGTAAAAATTCAACGAATCCAGGAAGCAGTAATAATCGTTAAAATAATAAAAGTCATCGTTCGTACGTGAAAATGATGATCTGTTTTTGAAGATAATTTAACGAAAAAAGTATAGTCGTTGTGGTGGTACGTCGAACTTAAAACGCCTACTTTCTCGACTATGATGACAGCCTTTGTACGTACTTTACAACCCATCTTATTCGCAATATCATAAATTTTAAGCAAAATCATTGACTACCGTTAAAATGTCAAAAAAAAAGGAGAAAATTCGAACGAGAGTATCATATAAAATAATATAATACCGTTACCAATATTTACAAAAATAAGCATCGGCAATAGCATCGTTTCTTAATGGTACGAAAAATTTCACGTTTGGTTTTTCTGTATAAGTATACATACAAGTATTTCAGGTTAACGATAATCTTCCTGTATTTCAGGTACGTAGTTATTTCAATTGGTCTTTCGATGTACAGAATTATAATAAAGATCGATTGGAAAGTTAAAAGATTTCAGTTTGCCGAAGAGAGAACGAAGAACAAGAAGAAGAAGAAGAAGAAGAGGAATATGAAATGGGAACGGGGGTTGGATTCGAGAAAAAAGAAAAAGGGAAGAAAGATCGAGATGCACCGCCCTTTTGTCGATGGGTTTCATTTCTTAACTCATATCGTAACTTGCAGTACGAGTTCTTATGCAGTTTGTCAATGAAGTTTATCCTGCGGCTTACCGCACACACGGTTTGCCTTCATCAAGTACTCTAATGGTTCTCTGAGATATACGCCGCGTAATAATAATTGTACGGAATAAACTTTAGACTCGGTTGGTTACTAACTACCGCGATTATTATAGGCTTCAAATTATATCCTTGTCAAAGTGTACCTACCCATACGTGTCAGATTAAGACGCGAAAGGTATTATCGAAATCGTTTCCTTATTAACGTATCGATGAATTTAAATATTAATATCGTTCAATTGAGTTATCACGTTAATGTTACTCCAAAATAAAATGCTTATAGTGTTAGAAAATAACTATAATATAGCTTTGTTCTCTCGAATGAATTTTTTTAAATTATTGGTAAAAAAGGAACACACATACCACATTTTAAATGTAATTTTAAATGGAAAAGTAAAAAATGCATATATTTTTTTAGTGCATTAGAACTATCAATTACGTTAACAAAAGCCTTCCAATTTAAGAAACATTTTATATATATATTTAGAAAATGTTAATAATAATAATAATCTATTTGTTTTTGCAAGAAACAGTTTCCTACTATTCCATGAAACCTATAAAACCAATGTTACGAGGTGGTGGTCTCTCGGTACAGCTTTTAATACCTAAACTGTTTTAAAAGCTTGTTTTTGTTTGCTTGATTATCGGTATAGCTGCATGTTGATTATTTACATTGCAGTTAAAAGCTGGTGCAGTGATTTTTCGAGACAGACACTTTGTTACGGGTGGAAACAAGCTAACCCATGGTTGTGATCTTGAAAGGAGCCATAAATAGAGACCCCGAGCATGATTAAACAGAACCGACCGAGTGAAATAATGGAAGAAGAACGTTTTATTCCTGTTCCATCCAAGTTCTCTGACTTTTCTCTTTCTCTTTCTTTTTTTCTTTACATGTTAGTTCCTTTGTTCAATTTCCCATGCCGACCGTGTCAACTCACACTAACCTAACGCCTAACGTTTGCGGAAGTTCGATAAAATTTCGTGACTCGACTATCACGGAATCATATACCAGATTGTTAGTTTCTAACTTCACCCATTGAACTTTCCACCATGGTAGTTAGAAAACGCGTTTAGAGATGAAAATAATACACGGACACCTGGTTCATAGACGGGGGGCTCGTTGCGTTAAACTCGCGTTGTCCGGATGAAGACACGTGAGCACGATTAGAAGGCGGACTATGAAACTCGAGAACTCGCGGCAGGGGATTATAAATTATTTCATCCGTAAAGAGGACAAAAACAATTAAAAATAAAATCAAACACAATCTCTAAAAGGGATTCTGTAACAGTGCACCGGGTTCTTTGAAAGCATTTAGATCGAGATGAACCTAATTTTCCCAAGTATCTCTAATTTCCTTCTAACTAAAGTTTAGATGCAACATAACTTACTTTTCAAATGATCCAAATTAACCTTACTAACGTTAGAAAATAAACGATAATAGAAAATACAAAATCTAATAATAAAAGTTAAATTAAATCCTCTTAAGTATAATAAACTGCACGTGAATATATATATTTCTGTTTATATAGCCGGTCATGAATTCGCCCGCAAGAGTTTATTATGCAACCGTTTATAACTCTTACACCAACTCGGGTACTCTAAAGGATTTGATAAAAAGACAAGATAGCAGTGCGGGTGCAAGAGACAAAGGAGACCTTATCCCCTTCCAACCCTACTATTTCTCAGTGCTCGCACCGAAGTTGCGCTCATATTGTCTCGGAAACAAACAAACAAACAAACGAACGAACGAACAACGTTCCGACAGTTGTTGCTCCTTTTACCGTGTCAGGGCATGACAGTAGTCTATGTCCGTGTAAAGCCGGACCGACGACGACGGGACGAGTTTAAAGGAAAAGGAAAAGGAAACACGTTAAGAAAATAAGTATAACAGTTACTCTATGTAAGTAAAGTTACTTCGTACGAATTCGTTGTTAGTTTAGTTATTCTTCTATAGCCTGTAAAGGACAGATCGAGAAGTCGGAAGGATCGGAAAGGAGCCAGGCATACACATACACACACACACACATACACACATACACATATATTCACATATCTACACGTGCGTATTCTCCTCTCGACGACAATGGCCTCGGTTCTCTTACCATAATGTCACATTGTTCCCCGAGTATAGATGCAGATCACTGAAAGACACACCCACGATTGCGTTTAACTCAGCAACGGTACCCGGGGAGTCGCCTTGGTGGTGATTGTCATCAAATCATTTTCCTTTCTACCGTGTGTCGTACTTGCATCTAACTCCAAATGCATGTTCATGCACCGCAGGCAACGTGCCATTCTCGTGCCGATAATACCTCTCTAACATAGTTTCTTTTATATACATTTATACATACACACACATACATATTTAATATATACATACACTTATACATCGAGTCTATCGACGAACGCTTAGGTTAAGCTATCGACCAGATCGTGTCTGTTTACTTTTTTCTTTCTCCCCTATATGCGAGCCTAAAGCGTCTGACCGCGTAAGACTTCGTTTGCACTTTTCCACTTACGGAATAACTATATATACATATATATAAGTAACTTTTAACTCTACTGGCTTCTTAGTGTTTCTCAATGTTACTCTCTCTCTCTCTCTTTCTCTTTTCCTTTTTCCACGTCTTCGGTATTCCAAACTAACTTACTCGATCTACTCGAATATAATTCGTATCTCCATTTCTAGAACGGGAGAGAAGATATATACCGGGTAACACATGTCTCGTCCGGTAGGTAGACGGTAAAAAATAGGATAAGAATACAAGATATAAATGACTTACAGTGGTTTAATCCGCACGATAAGTGGCGTTTAATAAATCTAGGCCCCGCTGGGGCCGAACGTCTTAAGCGCGTGCTAAAGGAGGAAGAAAGAAAATAGAAGAAAGAGATAAGGATAGTTAAAGAAAGAGAGAAAGAGAGATAGAGAAGAAGAAGAAGGAGGAGGAGACCGCAAATGGGGTTGAGAAAAGACTAGCTTGTAACAAGGAGCATCGTGATATCGCAAAAAGGAAGTTACATAGTGGATGAAGGAGTAAGAAAGAAGGGTGGGGTGTTGGCGAGAGGAGTTGGGGTGTGGTAGGGGGAATAGAAAGAAGAAACGTTCATCGGTCGGGCGTGCCGTGGGCGTGAAATCGTGCCGAGATTTATCTTCGACTCGTCTTCATTTCGTCCCTTCGACAAGCTTGAACGTCGTTCCTGGAACGAGCCAACGGACGTTTTCACCATAGCGCTCGTAAATCTCAAATAGGTATTGCGATGGTAAGAGAAGAGATGGTAGGAATAGTACTCCTCATAGTTCGTTCCCTTGCAACGAGAAGGGAAGATTATCGATCTTCGTAGATCGATCTTTGTAACCGATGGAATACCAAAGAATGAAAGAAAGAGAAGGAAAGAGAAATGATCAGTCGTATGAAGGAAGAACGAGCGAATTATACGATAGTATATTTTTTCTTTTTTTTTACATCTATTCCCGCAATCGAAGGATCGGTTTCGATGTGTTCTAATGTCTGGAATAATACCGGTCGGTCGTTTGAATCTTCGGGGTGCGAAGGATCGGTAAGAAAGTGCCTACGAGATACTAACTCGTAGTCATCCTTAACGGTTCGGTACACGGTTCTATCATCGTTACCGTCTTTATTACATTCGTATAAGAGTATAATCTTCTTTGATCGTATTCCCTCCCCTTACTTCCCCCTATTCCTTCACACCATCGATAGTTTTCAAGAGGAGTAAAGATTTTTTTTATAATATAAAAATCATCACCGTGATTTTTCCATTCGAAACAGAACATATAAATGAATATCATTTGCAATACTTTGACCACTAATTGTTTACATTCATAAGAGTACTTCTTCGATCGTAAATCTCCCTTCTTTCTTCCTGCATTCCCTGATATTTTTCGAGATGGTTTAAAGATTTTTTTTTATTCGAAAGAAAAATGTATATTAGGTTTTCTCAAGTATGAAATGGAGCAAAAAATGCATATAATTGTATTGATAATTTGCTCCATTTCATAATAGACAATCTAATAAATATCTTTTATAACTTTAGATTACTATTATTTATTTTACAAGAACATACTCTGTACAATTATTTTACGTATCGTAGGTAGGATAAATCCGAGAATGAGTTTAACAGTAAAAAGTTGTTAACAGCGCGATAAGATAATTTTTTATTTAATATAAATCATATCATCAAAATAGGATGTTTGTTAAGGTTGAATAATAGATGATAGGTTTAACTATGAGAGATTCGATGCGGATCTAATTATAATTTACCCTAGAACCTTCTCTTTCTCTTTTTTCTCTTTTATAGGCTTCCTATTTATCGAACAAAGATCTTTCATTCTCTCCGACGTTTGCACCCTTTCTCTTTCTCCTTCTTTGCATCCTTCTAAACCTTTCTCCGTCTATCTTACGGTTAAGGTCTTTGGTGTGTTTTACATGCTTCGTAATCAGAGTCGTGACTACCGTTCGTTCGCACGATGGAGCTACACATACATACACATACATAAAAGAGATTTCGTTCGAGGCTGTTATATATGGAGTGAAGCTTAATTCGCGATCAACTATCAAACCAAGATCGCAGGTTAGTTGGGGTCGGCACTCGTTTAACGCTTTTACCTAGCCTGTTAACGGACACCTAACTTCTTGTTCCTTCCTTCAAAGAAGTCTTCCTATTTGAAAATAAAATTCAAAAAGAAAGAAAATGGAAAAAGGTTTGTTAAAACGTACAACAGGTAGGTTACAAATATTTTCTAAACATCGAGTTTGGATTTCAATAGAATACCTTATCGTCACATGAATGGTTTTATTGGAAAGTGTTAACTTGTGTTAGAATGAATGTCTGAAGATTTTTGCATTAGAATAAGACAGGAAAAGTGTTTGAGAAGGTACGTAACATTCTGATAGGATTGAGACAAAAGATGTATTACATTCTCATGTATAAGTGTGAATTTTTAACGTTTTATATTTACGATGATAATTAATATTATTATTTATTATTTATTTATTTATTTATTATTATTATTATTATTAGAGAAGGTAGATTAAAAGATTAATTTGTTAGTGTGTAAAAAATGAAGAAATTAAATTTAATTATGAAAGGATTTATTAAGGATTCACCTTGCGCTTTATTTCAGTTGCAATTGCTTACCTTCGTCGTAGTCGTACAGGTTCAGCATCGTCGCATGCATCAGGCGCGTCCGATTTAAAATTGCAAATGAGTAACGTGCATGTTAGTATCGTGCTGGTTCGTGGATGATAAATCTTCTTCTTCTTCCCCGTTTCTTTCTAACAATAAACAGCCATTTAAAATATACGAGATGCCAGTTGAGGTAAAACAACGAGAAAAAGAAAAGCTTGGATTTCTTTATTCTATCGTTCAACAAATTTTTATTTATTTTTTTGAAATCGTTATGGAGATTATAATTTAGAAATCTCTTTTAGGTAGGTTTTGAATAAATACGTTCGATCATGAAGAATAGTCCAAGTTTAAAATATCAGAACTCGACGAATCTGGATCAATGATAGAATCGATTTGTGTCAACTTATCGTCCATCAAAATGAATCCGAGTAAAGGATACGAAATTGAAACTAATGTCAACGATTTATCCTCTGACATCGTTAAATGTATAAATCGTTTCTTTATCCACACGTGCGTCCTTTCTTTTTTTTCTTCTTCTTCTTCTTTAAATAAAAGACGTGCCAAAAAATCTTTCGACCGAATCTGTTACCGAACGAAACGAACCATAATGATTCAATTTAAACACACATTAGAGTAGTTTTAATAAAATAAGGAAGATAGTTGAAGAGTTCAAAGTATACTAACTGATCTTTCATTTATGATTTGACAAAAAAGTAATGTATTTTTTAGTACATATATGTATTAAGTTATTACACACATATGGTGTATCATCATGAATCACACGTGCACGTACGAGTCTCGTAAAGTTCCATTAAATGAGAAATAATATTCTTACGAGATATTATGATAATTATTCTCATCCTATTAAAATTTATTTCTCAAAAGTCTCAGTTAAATACGACCAAAAAAATAAAATTGTTAACGTCGTTTAGACATTTAAAGAGTTATGTACATAAATATATATTATTTTTGTATACAAGTACAAAAAGCTACACATTTTTATTAGTTTACTTATCTTGAGTATAAAGAAAAAAAAAAAAAAAGAAAAGAATCATCGGAGTTGAAGTATTTGAGAATATTCTTTTCCCAGTCTTTGGTGAATTCATATGGTGCTTTTTGATGAATGATGATGATGATGCGATAGGCGATAATAATCTTAGTGGTTGATGTTTATGATAGCATTCCCGAAGTTGTTTCTGTTCGTTTAAGTTCGTAATTTAACGTAGGAAGATGCAATCATAAAATCAATTCTCAATCTGAGATATCGAATACTGGTTGTAATGATTTGTTAACACCGCAAATAACTCGGATCAAGTATTTCGATCATTCCTGTTATACAAATTTCAAGTTCTTCGAGATTTTATTGTCTAACTATACCAATAACGAGATAAGGAAAAACTATAAGAACAACAAAAGTAACATAAGGATAAGAAGAAATAAAATGAAATATGTGGGAATGTGCTACCGAGCGTAAATACAAGAAACTTAAGATAAAGCACGAGGAAAGTATGATTTTGTCTTTTTCTTTTCCTTCTTCTTCTTCTTCTTCTTCTCATTCATCCTGTGTGGTCCGTCTTATAGTCCAGTCCATCTAGCCGATTTTGGAGCTAAAAATGGCTGTTGCTCCGACCTAAGCGCACAAAATTTTAAATAATCCGGAAAGATTTGATTAAAAATCAAAATGTAAAAAAATTTGAAAAAAAATCGTATTTTTCCGTAAATCGCGGCTTATATCTCTTCTAGGATAACTTAAAAACAAACGATGCTAAGTTTTTTTCTTTGATTCCCAAGCGTGCAGAAGACTTGTGCCTTGTGAAAAATGTGCAATTTGCTGTCCATGCAACGTCGTAATTATTTTCTACAATACTCCAAAGTTTAATGTCGCCAAAAATTCCCCTTTTTTTTTCTTAGTTGTCGTCTACGTTTTTTCAATGTATCTTTAATATAAACATTGCTAATTTTTTTTCAATGACTTACAAAGGATCAGAAGACTTGTAGTTTCTGTAAAATGTACAATTTGTAGTCCATACTATTTCGTAATAGTCCAGTCTATATAGCCGATTTGGGAGCTAAAAATGGCTGTTGCTCCGACCTAAGCGCACAAAATTTTAAATGATCCGGAAAGTGGTCTACTAACTATTAGTTTCCGTCTACTAAACTATTTGTTTCCGAGAAATAAGCCGCGATTTACGGAAAAACACGATTTTTTTTCGAATTTTTTTACATTTTGATTTTTAATGCATAAAAAGCACATTTCTCGTAATACGCATAATGCACATTTTAATTTAGACCACTTTCCGGATCATTTAAAATTTTGTGCGCTTAGGTCGGAGCAACAGCCTCTTAAAATGCTAGATGGACTGGACTATTATGTCTTTTTCTTGATGCTCGAACGCGTAAAGGTAAGGTCAACTTTCTCATGGCGTTATTTCGTAAGCGTTAGGATCGTTTACACCGACGTCTTATGTTGGTATTGGCGTTCTTTCGAGAATGAGATTTGATGGGGTGTATTTATTGTGGGAATAAGAAGATTCCATGGAAATATTACGAG
>JACGTP010000114.1:111593-141036 GCA_023678845.1 Mischocyttarus mexicanus | reverse complement strand
AAAGTGGTCTACTAACTATTAGTTTCCGTCTACTAAACTATTTGTTTCCGAGAAATAAGCCGCGATTTACGGAAAAACACGATTTTTTTTCGAATTTTTTTACATTTTGATTTTTAATGCATAAAAAGCACATTTCTCGTAATACGCATAATGCACATTTTAATTTAGACCACTTTCCGGATCATTTAAAATTTTGTGCGCTTAGGTCGGAGCAACAGCCTCTTAAAATGCTAGATGGACTGGACTATTATGTCTTTTTCTTGATGCTCGAACGCGTAAAGGTAAGGTCAACTTTCTCATGGCGTTATTTCGTAAGCGTTAGGATCGTTTACACCGACGTCTTATGTTGGTATTGGCGTTCTTTCGAGAATGAGATTTGATGGGGTGTATTTATTGTGGGAATAAGAAGATTCCATGGAAATATTACGAGATACTCTTTCTAGCTACTCGAAATATTAACTAACGGTTGAATAAACGAACTAAACATAGCCAGAGAAAGAGAAATAAAGAGAAAGAGAAAGAGAGAGAGAGAGAGAATTTATGAACAAGAAACACACCATCGTGATCTCTTGAAACTACGAAGAAAACTACAAAGTATCTTCTTGTTAATAGAAAAATTGATTATTTTATTTTATTTTATTTTATTTTATTCTACGGGATTCAATCTATTAATATAATAAAAGAAAATACAATTATAAGAAGTCAAGATGTAATATAGATTATAGATTATAACACCACACTGAAGATAATTTTTGTATAAAGAATATTTGATTGAAAGATATAACAGGTAATCTCATAAAGAGTTTCTTACTTTTTCTTAATTAACTATTTATACTTAATACTTTATATTTTATATTATTTTAGTAATATTACATACCATAGTATTATTAACAAGGTAATAAGAATAAAATCGTATATTGTTAAGTAAAATAATATAAAATACAACATAAAAAGAAATATTTCATATTGAATAATAATGAAGAAACTTATGGTACGAATTAATATATATATATATATACATTGATTCAAAGATATATATGTATATGTAAAATGTAAAATAATTGGTTTGAACACATCATCCTGTTCTTCATAGTTAAAAAAACAAAATAAATATTTATTAACAGATTTATCGACGTTACGTTTAATATTTTGTTCGTTTAAGTTTAAAGGATGAAATACGACAATAATAATAAAAATAAAAATAAAGGATCAAGATATTAATGGTATATCGACCTTATTCATATACAACGATTCTTCCTATCTCTCTTTCACTCTCGTACAAATTGAATGAATCATCAACTACGATTATCTTTCTGTGTAACTTCGTGAAACTGAAATAAACTCATCGTAAGAAGATGATTAAGAATGCTACTATGTCCATGTCGGGTCGATCGTATTTACGAATGGAACTGGCCAAGAAAAAAAGAGAGAGAGAGAGAGAGAGAGAGAGAGAGAGAGAGAGAGAGAGAGAAAGAGAGGGATCAATGACATTAGAAAGGTCAACTCGTTAGACTCTCTGAATGACCTTTTTATTATTTCGGTGGTCAGACTTCGATGACAGATCAAAATTGTTGCAATGTATGTCGATTAAATGATCGAATGATTTTATTCTTTAGAAGTACACGTTCCCCGTTTACTTTTGACAAAAATACATTTTTTATTTTATTTGACAAATTTTGTATGATAGAATATAATATATTCAGTTGAAGATATATATTTATTTAAAAAAAAAAAGCAGAGAAAAAAAAATATTAGAGACGTGGCGGTACTTGTTCTCTTTCATTAACTGGGTAGGGTAACGTAATCATTTATCATAATCCATCGAGTATATTACGCATTGTAACATGACAGAAGCTAAATGATGTCTTTATACTAAACGACAGGTAATATTACTAACATGATAAATCCGTACGTTAATGTACGTGCCACGATTGTGTGAGTTATTGAAAAAAATCTATTTAATGGAAATATACGTGGTAAAGGATATTTAACTTCGTGAATATCTATTGTTAAATCAAAGTGAGTTAGTTGCTAGGATAATTACGTTTGTTCTTGTACTTTGAATGAGTTATTTAAGGTACTTGAGATGATTGAAAGACAACTACGATACCTCATTCTTTAAATTACTCGATATTTTCTCAGAGTTAAGTTAAATGCTCCATAACTTGTGCGTTATTAAAAAAATGATTGATTTAATGAAACAGATGAAAAGATGTGTAGAAAAATATTGAAAGATATTTAACTTTGTGAAAATCTATTGTAAAATCAAAGTGAGTTAGTTGCAAATATAATTACGTTTGTACTTGTATTTCGAATGAGTTATTTGAGGTACCTGAGATGATTGAAAGACAACTATGATACCTTATTCTTTAAATTACTCGATGTTTTCTTCGGGTTGAGTTAGTTGCATCATAACTCGAGCTACGAACGTGAAACAATGATAGTGATAGAGAAAAAGAGAAAGAAAGAGAAAGAAGTAAAGAGAGTGGTGGTGGTGGTGGTGATGGTGGTGACTGCAGGTCGTTCGGGTGGTGCAATATCATCACCTAAATAAAAATTCACTATACGTTAAACGTACGTTCCCTTCCTAGGCACGACGTTTAAATGTTAACGACAATGGCGAGTCATGTCAGATTGTTCGTGTCGAAGCTTTAAAGGGCGAGAGGCATGGCTACGGACCTTCTATTTGCATACTTCATTTCCATATTTTCTTATATCTAAGTAAGTATTATTCGTAATAATTTATATTCTAAAATATAATCAGGGAAATGAGATAGGGTTTGAATTGAAAATATTTTTCTCATATTTATATATTATTTTTCATTAGCATATTTTCATATTACACGTTGAGGTTGTAGGAAAAATTCATTGATAATAAATTGATATTCGACTTATTAATCGTATTTATACACGAATAAATATATAAAGATGTAGAGTAATCGTATTTAAATCAAATAACTTCCATCGTTGATAGATTCAAGATTTTGGAATTGTTATTCAAAGTTTCGTAAAGGATAATATAATTGTTACGAAGTTGGACCATACGATGCCATAAGTTCAAATGTGTCATATCGTTGCAATCTTTTGATTCCTTTTCTCTTGCCTTTTAATGAAAAATATTAAATTTTTGTAAAAAAGAAAAACTTTATTCTTATAAGATTAATTTATTCAATTAATAATATATGGATATTATACTTTTTTCTTAGGAATTTTAACTTGAAGATTTTTTAAATGAAAGAATAACTCGTAAGCCCAACAATCGATGGTTTCGGTTGTACGAGTAGCACTGGTCAATTCAATCGACTCGAGAGAAGTTTTGATTAGGGCAAGGGCCTGTAGCCAACGTTTAATCTGCAATAAGATCAAACCTCTCGTAAATGAATTTTGTAAAACTTATTGATTAAATTTGATTCTTACTATTGTGATATCTGTGATTAATTGTATAGCAGCTGGTCGCATGATGTTGATAAAATTATCGACTATCGTGTTATCGGTTTTGTTGTTAACAGTATATTCTAATACGGATGAATTCCAATTGGAAGATGGTCCACATTTGACGCTTTTAAGCCCTGATCTTTGTAAATAGTAATCGTTCAATCATATTTAATTGTTAACACGTTCGCTACCACGAATCATGTAATTTCGTCATTTTTTTTTATACAATACAATATAATATAAATATATTAAATAAGTTAAAAATTATGTACAAATATCACACATAAGTTATGATGTATTATTGATAATTTATTTCTTTTATAGACTATACGTCAAATATTAATATATATATATGTGATATTTAAATCAAATGAAAATGGATAATCAGTAATTTCACATATATGTGATACTAAGCCCTTTTAAACAAACATTAATCCAATAACATACATCTAACGGGTGGTAACGAATGCATTAATATTCGATATAGATCTTACTTTTCAAATAACATAGGCAAAACATTGTCGATTATGAAATAAGACGGTGTAAATAGGATTTGTTTTGCGCAGGATGCTAATCGAGTAATAAAAAATGCCAATAATTGACCAAGAGCACCACGATATCGACGTACATTTGTGCTATTACCACCGTATATTCTTCGATATCGTCTTTTATAAATACCATGTTTTATACGATTTCGATCGCACATTGATAAAGAATAATAAGTGGTGACTGAAATGATGAAAATAATCATTTCAAATAAATATAGAAATTACCCTTTATAACATTTAACGATAATCATCGTTAAAAAATCATGATTGTTCGACTTACAATCTTTCGTACTTGACAATGTCGATGCTGATCTCGCTTGAGGATGAGTTACGTTAGCGTTGTTGCTATTATTTCTTGCCGATTCCGGCATATATTCATCAATGATTTCATTTAATTCAACGACTTTACTTGGAAACGTATCGAGACACTCGAGAGCCTAAAAAATAGTAATCATTTATTTTAACCTAGAAACTATTGACAAGACATGTTTATTTTAATCTCATACGAGAATTACACTTATAATAGTTTATCCATGTACTATAAAGTAAAAGTCTATGGTCTAACGCGTTTAGAAAGTGATTCATTTTACGAGTGATACATGTTGAGGTCGTGAGTAACCTGAGGTCAACAATGAAAAGTTAACATAAAAGGTTATGTGTAAAATCAGATAGACATCTCACCTTATGTTTAAGGCGTTCAAAGAATAAATGTTCTACCTTAGAAGACATATTTTAATCCCGAATAAACGTAAATTCAAACGCTTATATCAGGATATTTTTCTCTCTCACGTGAATTTGGAATAATGTAGAATATTTACATATTGATAAACGCAACTTGGAACATAAGTTCCGTTAATTCCATCAAAATCAAAAAATAAAATACAATCGATATTATTTTGATATACATTTATCCCGTTCACATCACTAACCGTAAAGAATAAAATAAATATTATTGGTATCGTTAAAATAATATAACAAGATATAAACGATGATATTGGATTTAGTTATATATTTATGTATTAAACAATAATTTTGCGAAGATACTCGTTTATTCGATAATGAAGTTTTATCATCGTGTACGATGTATATTGAGATTAATAAAACTAGATATTTCTCTGATTGGTGCATTTTGTAACATACGTAATGACGATTGTGAGGTATCGTTCAGGTAGAGAAATATACAGGAGGATGATAGAAAAAAAAAATGAAAAATAAAGAGAAAGAGAGAGATAGGATAAAAGTAGTCGAAGGCAAAGGTAGGATTTTTCATCGCCGTGGGTGATTCTGCTCGAAGAATTCGCAGAACGCCCAAGGCTTCTTGCTACCTATGAGCGTTATGAATTATTGATTCCCCCATGCATTCCATTATAATCATCGACGTTCCCGTCGTTGTGTCGTAGAGAAGACGCACGATTACGTCGAACGTGTATCCAGCTAGGAAAAACCGCGACGACTACTCGACACGACACGATATTTTCGTTCTTCGATTCCTATGCAGATTCAAGACAAGGATCGTATTTCCTAAATATTTTTTTTTCCTTTTTCTTTGTTTCTTGTTGTTGTTCTTGTACTTCTTCTTCTTGTTCTTTACGAACTATGCAAACGAACGAACGAATGAACGAATGAACGAATGAGATGCGTCGATCGTTAAATAACGATTGCTCGATCGTCCGACTAAACGGCATCCACATGATTTTTTTTTCAACTCGTTATATATATGTATGTATATGTTCATCATTTGCGAGTTTGTTAACGATGCAAAGAGCAGTTTGAACAAAGTCTCAAGGGTAATTTCGTGGAATGTTAGTGCCAACGGGCAAAGTCTAATCGATATGCATTCTACTATTGCTAATTGTAACTTCTGATTTTATTCTACCTACGAGATAATATTCTCACTCGTGATTATAAATATATATATATAATATTATATATATGTATATATAATAATACATAATATAATATGTATATATGTATATGTATATAATATATATAATATAATATGTATATATGTATATGTATTTATTATTTTTATCTTTGTTACGATTCTATTCGGATGTTGTTCTTATCTATTTAAAAAAAGTAAACAGACGGTTAGTTTTATTTAAATGAAAGACAAAACGGATTTATAATAAAAATCATTTAACGTTTATTCGAAGTGATTTTCGAAGAAATTGTATTCTAAGCACATGTCCGTGGATGTCGTTACTGGCCCGAAATATTAACTAAAAATTTTTTTAATAACTTTCATTCTTTTTGGATAAATATTCTGTTAGATTTAGACGTGTAGGCATGAACATGCACATAGAATAAGATTTCTTAGAAGTGGTGTTAGTTCAACGAGAATAATATTCGAAATAAAGAGAATTAATCCCTTTCGATAATAATGTAAACAGCTTTTGAAAAAAAAACTTTAATAGCTTATTTCAAACCAGTCTAACAGTGGATTTCGAGAAGGAAGGTACGCATAGCTTATACTTATTACGTTTAAATTATAATATTCAATTCTTTTGATTAATTAACAATAATTTAGCATAGGTCTACTACTTTAATACGCTGCTCTTATATTTAAGAATGTTCTAATACGTATACATTGGTTTAAACATTACGTTCCTTCTATCGTTATTCAAAATATGAAATAATTTTAGTACCTTTTCATTTAATATGTTAATAAATAAATTCTACGAACATAATGTCGTTACTAGCCCGAAATATTAACTAAAAATTGTATTAATAACTTTCATTCTTTTTGGATAAATCTTCTGTTAAATTAAAACGTCTACGCACACACATGCGTATAGAATAAGATTTCTTAGAAGTGGTGTTAGTATAACGAGAATAATATTCGAAATAAATATAATTAATCCCTTTCGATTATCGTGTAAACAACTTTCGAAAATTAAACTGTCATAGATGATATCGAGCCAGTCTAACAGTCGATTTCAAGGAGGAAGGTACGCATAACTTATACTTATTACATTTAAATTATAATATTCATTTTCTATGATAATTTAACAATTATTTAGCATAGGTCTACTACTCTAATGCACCTTTCTTATTTTTAAGAATGTTCTAACACGTATACTTTAATTTAAACATTATATTATTTTCAACGTAATTCAAAATATAAAACAATTTCGATATCTTTTAATTAAATATGTTTTTAAATAAATTCTACGAACTGGACCTCAATGCTGGACTAAAGTATTAATTAAAAATTGCATTAATTATTTTTATTCCCTTCAAATAGATATTCTGTTAGATTTAGACGTGTATTCACGCACATGCACATAGAATAATATTTCTTAGAAGTGGTGTTAGTTCAACGAGAATAATATTCGAAATAAAGAGAATTAATCCCCTCCGATAATAATGTAAACAGCTTTTGAAAAAAAAACTTTTATAGCTTATTTCAAACCAGTCTAACAGTGGATTTCGAGAAGGAAGGTACGCATAGCTTATACTCATTACGTTTAAATTATAATATTCAATTCTTTTGATTAATTAACAATTATTTAGCATATCTCTACTACTCTAATGCACCTTTCTTATTTTTAAGAATGTTCTAACACGTATACTTTAATTTAAACATTATATTATTTTCAACGTAATTCAAAATATAAAACAATTTCGATATCTTTTAATTAAATATGTTTTTAGATAAATGCTACGAACGGGATATCGTTACTAGGCCAAATTATTAATACATAAATTTCTTGTTAACTCTTATTCTTTTCATATGAATATTCTGTTAGATTTAGACGTGTAGGCATGTACATGCGCATAGAATAAGATTTCTTAGAAGTGGTGTTAGTGTAACAAGAATAATATTCGAAATAAAGAGAATTAATCCCCTCCGATAATAATGTAAACAGCTTTTGAAAAAAAAATTTTTATAGCTTATTTCAAACCAGTCTAACAGTGGATTTCGAGAAGGAAGGTACACAAAGCTTACACTTATTACATTTAAATTATAATATTCATTTTCTATGATAATTTAACAATTATTTAACATATGTCTACTAATCTAATGCAACCTTCCTATATTTTTAATTATTCTAACACGTATACATTGGTTTAAATACTACATTCTTTCTAAAGTAATTCATAATATAAAATAATTTCGATATCTTTTTTTTTATATATTTTCAGATTTAAAGTAAATCATCGTTGTTATTTCAATTCTACTTGGATTCACTCCTCGTTTTCATTTAATCATTTTGTATTCACTTTTCTTTCTGTTTCATCGATAATTATTCTAAATTTTTTTCTAATGTTTCTCTTAGGGATTTAATTGGTATTATTCTCAAGATAAGGTTCTTCGTCTGATATTTTATTCGAATGTTGCAGTCTTCAAGATCTTCTCATCCCTCCTGGGTCTTCAAAAGCGGTTACCTCCTCGTGGTTACATCTGGGCACCGGAATTTTACTTTTCATATAATGTTTATCATATTTCATAAGATATACATTCCATGGTAAGTAGAATCCAGCGAAAGACTGCTTACCATAAACATTTTAATTGTAATTAGTTTCTTTTCATTGTGTAGTTTTATTATTATATTTTTAATCCATTCCCTTTGATGCCTTCTATCTACTTCATCTATAGAAACTAATTACATTACAATGTTTCTTGATAAATTTTATATTTTTTATTTGAAATTTTTATTATCTCTTTGTTTCAGAAAAATAATAATTCAAATACATACGTATGAAAGAATTTTTAAGCAATCGATTTAATAAAAATAAATGTTTCATAGATATACTTATTAATTATTTAAATATTAAGAAATCAAATAAAAATCTATCATTAGAAATACATAACAGCTGTTCAAAAGTAGGTCAACGATACAAATATAGGTCAGCTGTACAGAAACACAGTAATAGTCCCATACGTACTGAATGTATTGAGAGAAAGATAGGCGAAGGTGTACGTCAGAGTCAAACGAGTTAAAGCATCGGTTATGTTAAAATCTTTCGGTGAATTCTAGGAAATTCGTTAAATATGAAATACACATAGAAAAACATTCCTTAACTACCGGCTTAGTTGAGCGTTTAATGCTTTGTTTACGTTCGGTTTTCTCCCTCACTCTTCGGCCGGTGTCAACAACCGAACGTTGTTATTTCGTTATTAGATTTGATATTGACCTTCGTGTATGTTCGGTACTTGTCGTATGTATTCGTAACTACTTTTCATAATAATCGTTAGTCTTCTTCGAACGACGGAAGGAATAACAAGGATATTAAATAAAGTGACATTTATTTCGCGTCGCGTGTGCGTGTATTCTTCCTATGCAAGTAATATGCATATGTGAGCGAGTGTGTATAGTGCTGAAAAGTGATGTGTGCATATATGGATACCTGCAGTTATGGATATGGATTAGGCAGCATTGGATATAAGAACAAAGGTACATCTAAGAGTGAGTTGACTATAATTTTGAACCTTTTTAACATTTGACAGCAGCGTGGTAGGTTCAGTGCTAAACAAATTTTATGAATATTTTTAAATATAAATTCTAATTAGTAATCGTAATGTTGTAGAATTTTTTTAATCGAATACTTTATATATGTGACGATAATTCATACGAATATCTTTCAATGCATTCATAGAACTGAAAGTGTTTAAAATATAATCACGTGTCAGATTTATTTCATAATGATGCTTAATCAACGTACATCTCGGTACACAGTGACAGCTTCCTTCTTTTTATTTACTTTTTAAACACTCTAGAGTATTGTTATCTTTTTTTTTTATACAAACGCGTTTCGACTTGTTAATAAATTAAAAAAATACACGCATACATACAAGTATTTATAGTTCCTTGTTTCATATCAGATACACGTATTCACTCATTCACTCACTCTCTAACACCTACTCATTTCTCTGTCAATCTTATCAGTGATTATTAAAATTACATTGCAATAGAGTAAATAGTTCGCAAATGCATACAGACATTTATTTTTATATATGCATATATAAATATAAATGTGAAAACTTGTAAGACTAACAATATGTTCAATCAATATTTGTATTATTTATTATATACTTGTTAGGATATCTTTGTATTCGAATATACTACTATCAAATATATTTTATTCTTATACCGAAGATCGGGAAGCTTTACTGCATTAATATCAGTACTTATCAATTCTCACGAGTCATATAACACTTAAGAATTCTACACAGATGCATAACATTGCACCGTTAATGAAGTTTTTGAATCGATCAAATAAAAGAATATGAAGGATGATTTATTCCTATTTGATTAAGATGTACATTTTCAAAAGATACTTACAGATAGAATCTTCTAGATGGATATGATTCTGACGATTAAATAAAACGCTTTAATCTCGAGGTATTATATTCTTTGTATCCAATATTAAAGCTTCGTTACGTTTAATTACGGGCCGATTAACTTGTCCGTTGAAGGTAAAAAATAGTTGTACAGGAACCATAAGGTTGGATCAAAGTTGCACGAGGATGCATTTCCGAGCATAGCGATCGATAGGATAGATCCTCTCGTTAAGCCGATTCTTCTTTTCTCACAAATTCATTTAGCTTCGAGGTATTTCATGTTGCCAAGCTTACACCAAGTAGATATATACTTTTTTATATTTATTATACTTTTTATTTTTCTTCTTCTTCTTCTTTTACCATAATCATAGTAGTATTACATTTTCGTTGTAAATACCTAACATATACTCCACTATTTTACTCATCGTTCTCAATAGATAAAATACATTTGGTTTATTTTATTAGTAAACGTCTTGGAGAATTAACGACGATGCTCGTTGATCAAGATACTTGATAATCTCATGTGACTAATAGCCAGATACACGGTTAGTGAGTGGGGGGGGGGGGGGTTGTGTTAGGGGAGTAAATAAAAATAGATTTTAATTGCTGCGTCGTACTCCGGTGCATACTTTCCCTACACATTTTCTTTCTTTCTTTCTTTCTTCTCTTTAATACATCCCGATAAAAATGTTATTAATTAGAAGCATGTTAAAGCGAGTATTACATACCTGTATTTCTAATAGTACAACGATATTTACTTCGGAAGGTTTATCTAAGGAAACTTTGAAATTCACATACGTCAACGTCTTACTTTTAATTATACGACATGAATAGATGGAAATAGACTAGTTTCATTTGGTTTAGATAGATTAAGCTTTCTATGAAATGAACGATCGTGAATAATCGTATCTTTTCATTTTAAAATCTCCTATCTATACAAAATAGATTTTCGCAATATCCAATCTATAAAACGTTACTTTCAGATATTTATCCGAGAGTTTTCAAATCACCGATCGATAGCGAACCCCGATTCTCTTCCATTACGTTCTAATTGCATTTCCGTTCTGACACGTGTGCCTCTATGTGTACCTTTTTAATGACAGGTACAATCTATTCTCTAGAATAGATTGTACTTAATTTATAAAATTGGAATAAACCAGGATGGACGTTAGTTATTAGATTATCGGATTTTACCATTAAGATTGGATTTAGAGTTTAGTTACCTTATTAACTACGCTTATGCCAATTAAATTCATTATTACGTTATATGAAATAAATGACGATTTGGTGTGGTTGTTAAATCGATAATAATAGAGACAGATATAATCATTACTTTTTCTTCTTCTAAAGATCATAGAGAACATTCCTCGATGAAATATTTACTTAGATTATAATAACAAATTCCTAAAAAGATAATGTAATTGACGTTTTCATTAAAACATCTGTGTATAAGCTATGCTTGGAAATGAATGTTGGTAACAGTTATTTTCCTAATTAAGATGTACTCTCGGCACGTTCGTTGCGTAAAACAGTCATCTTGATTTAACATCCTACAAGACGAATCCGATTATTCCAACTAAAGTTTTACAGCTGAGGTACGAGTAGATTGGTAAAAGGGCTCGAGAGGTAAAAGAGGATCGTAAAAAAAATAATCAAAGTGATAGGGAGTTCTTGTTTATGTTTTCCTTTTCTATTTGCATGCACTCTCCCCTCCACCCCCCCCCCTCCTCCTTCACCAACCTTCCTTCTCTCTCCACCTCTTCGTTTCGTCTCTCTTCTTGTGCATTAGTCGTCGAGACGACGATTGCACGTTGTTGCTGTTAACCTGGACCAGGTGCAGAAACGAGATCCACAATAAGATCTACTTACTATGCCGAGTAGTACAATCGGCACGGCACCTGCGAAAGCCTTCACGAGAATGCGATGCAAATTTTCCCCAAGGAGAAGAGACTCTTATATCGGTTGAACCAACGCGTCTTCGTTGGTAAGTACCCTATTCGAATATCTTCTAAGAGACTTGCGAAGGTCGTAGGGTGCAACGCGTTGCAGTACTAGAACTTCTTCCTGACCTTCGACGTTTTAAAATAAAGTACTTACATTCGATCTTAAGAAGCATCTTTACTAACTGAGAGAGTCCATGCAACTTCGTGTCTCGTATGGTTTGCACCGAAGTGCATGCAATGGAGAAGTAACATGGTTGTTAACATTGTAATTAACAAATATTCATTTATATTTCATTATTTCTATAAAATTAATTAAAATGATCGATACAAATATATATTTAATCAGTTAACAAACGGTGTTTTACGCGTATACGCTTTGTCATGGAAAAATGGCAAAATAAATAATCAAATTAAGCAAAATAAGTAATAAAATAAGCAATTTTATCAAATAAACCTATTGACAACTATACTCGTCATCGATCGATTTTCGTCACACACGAAAAGTGCGAGAGGTATGCACTTTTAAAATAGAGCGACACAGTTAACTTGTTAAATGTTTTTAGTAAGTGAATAAATAATATATTTCATGTATAAATTTGTACATCTTTTTACATAGACCCAATGTACGACAGTCCCGTGCATTTCTATTCATATTGCAATTTTCTCCTAATCTACTCTCCTTTCCCTACTTACAGCTACCTTTGGTAATTCTTTAAATGCTTGTAATATAAAGTTAGACTATCGGAAAGTTACACGTGCAAATTTGAAGAAAAATATTTTATTTAAATATTGTTGCAATATTAAAGTAATAAATATCTGAAAAAAAGTTATAAATAGAAGTAAAATGAAAAAGATGTTATTGGTAATTCAAAGATAATAACAGAGGTTCATTTGAACAGATGATAATAAACTTGCATTATATTTAATAAGGATATACCCAAGCAGATGATATTATGAAGCATTTCATGATCATGTTTCATTTAACATAAAATAAATATAATGAGTTGAATGGAAAGTACGACGGCATTGAAACCTTTGGTCTCGTCTTCGTGAAGAGGTCACATGAGTTTGATAGAGAGCAAGAAGGGTTATAAGAAAAAGAAGAAGAAAGAGAAAGAGAAAAAGAGAACCTCCACCATCACCACTACCACCTTTACTACTACTACCACTACCACTACCACTACCACCACCACCACCACCATTCGTTTTGCAGCATTGAACGCTATAGTGCTCGAATGTTAATTAGTACTCATGGTTTATCCCTCCTCTTTTCTCCACCTACGCTCTCGGTACTTTACACGAGGTTTTCTTTTATTCTCCTTCTACGTATATCCTCTCAGCTACTTCTCTTATATTCCAACTACTTTTCCTCTCCCCTTAGGTTTTTGTCGTAGGAAGAAAAAAAAATGGAGAAATACGTAGTTTCGTTATCGATCTTTGAAACCGTCACGTTTCAGTATCCGTTGAATTTTATTAACCAATTGAACCTTATTATTATTTTTCTTCTCGAAATTGAAAATAGGAGTTTGTTGGAGTTGAAATAGTAGAAACGTAGAGAAAGTATATAAGAAATATTTAAACAAAGTAGGGATATGTAAGAAAGAAAATTTAAGATTAGTGAAATAATATCGAAGGAAGTAAGAAGAGTCATTTTCTTGTGGGTATCTATTTCTAGGAGAAGACGTTTCTATGCAAGTCTACTGTCAACGAAGATAACTTACGATCTGCCGGAATAGTAATGGTCACGGCAGGTATTCCTTCTTCTACTAGATTTAATAGACTCGTCCTGATAGGACTTGTCACCACTCTCATGCTTGACCGTAAAAGAGAAGAAGGAGGAGGAGGAGAAGGAAGAGAGAATGATTTACCGGTTAGTATGTTTCTTTAACGCTAACGCGATTTTCAATGACCGGATGAACATTGCGCTTCTATAGTCCATCATTTTAATCCTTATAGTTTTCATTTCAACGAAATATCGTATCCCCTATCGTAATCTTTAGAATTATACAAATATACTTTCGTAGAGAATGTAAATCTATTCTTCATCCTGTAACGTAACAAGTGTCTTCCTATCAATATAATGGTTTGATTTAAAATAAAGTTACAGATAAATCTGGGTATTTTATTTCACGTTACTTCAGTGTTACAAAGAAATGATCGAATCACGGAAGATGTTCAAATAAAAACTCTGTGGAATGTAATGATTTTTATAGAAACACGATATTGATTTTGTGGTATCTCGAGTTACAAATTACGTTGCTTTTTGTTTTAAATTGTATTTCAAGTTGTTCACAGGGGAACACTTTTTAAATCTTTAATTTTCAAGTAAAGATAATTTTCCTTCAATCTGATGCAGGACTTACGATTAGATTAGTCCGAGGAACTATTTCGATAATTGTTCTAAGTTAGGCAATATTTTATAATTTCAATTTAAGGTATCAATTAAATCATCCAACAATGTTAGTTTTTATTTTACCATATTTCATGATCTCATCAAATCTTCACTTTTATCATTTCCTTGCGACACATATAAATAAATACCATAGTTCCCTCCTGATGTCTAAAAATAGTATCATACGTCGAGTGTTATAACCCTAGGAAATGAATCCGCATTGTTATCTCACCCTTCTACCAGTACTCCCCCGTCGAGAAGAGAACAGATCCTAAGTAACGTTCCTGTGTAGTTAACCGCGGGACGATCGGTACGTTCGATCGGTTTCATGAGCGGGGAATGCCGATGAGAGAACTACGTCGTGGTTCTATGTTCGTAGCATAGAAGGCGATAATGAGCCTGCGGGGTTGCAGTGGATAGGTTCATTGGCTCCTGTCCGGGACATCAGGCCCATTGAACGTACGTCCGTTCTTCGAGTCGAGTCATCGACTGCTGCTGTTGCTGCTGTTACTGGTGCTACTCTTCTTCTTCTATAAAGGAAAGGATGAACAAGGAAAGGAAAAGGGTAGGTATAGTTAAGAGGAAAGAGGACGATAAGAGAGACCTGAGATAGAATATACTACTTTCTGGGTTGCAAGATGTCCGTCTCTAGGCGGGTGTTAATGAACCGTCACTCGAGATGTCACTTATCGTCTATTCCTTTCGGTAGAAAATGTTCAAAGAGCTTCTCAGAGAAGATCGGCCATCGGTTACTCGTATCTCTAACATTGGAACGATCGGTCAAGGTCAGGGACTTTCATACTATACCTAGTGAAGTCTTAATATAGTTCATCGACCTCGACGATTAATCTCTTTAGAGAAGAAATCTTCGTCAGATTGCATGGGGAGCTATACTGGAACTTCAACATTCCGTATACCTAACTATACTTATTTTCATCGTACTTGAACTTCATTCTACTTTGTATAGTAGAAATAACAACATTCTAGAGTGGTTGTACTTCATTCATTTCGAAAACTCCTTATTCATATGTCCTCTCTATCATAGATTTTCTCACAACGATGGAAACACAGTTATTATCTTCGTTAGGTCATTTCGAAATAGTCACGAGAACCAATTGCCACTTGTTATTCCTTTAACTTTCTATTTTTCTTTTCTCCAAATGAAGTTCTCGGTAAAAAGACTTAAATAAGATTTTCTTCTCATCTTCTCTATCTAATTTGCTTACGCGTTTTAACTCATGTTTACGCGTAACTTCACGAGAGATTGTCGTAAAATAAATCTAAGAAACATAGTAAGAAAGTACGACTCGATGAAGTTTAGTCAGAGAGGAGGAGGATGAAGGGGTTTGAGAGTGCAAAGTAAAGAGGTTTATGGGGATAGAAAGACGGGGAAGGGGAGAAGGGTGAAGTAGAAAAGAATAGTAGAAAGTGGGAGAAAAAAAGAAGATGCCAAAGCTCTGTGAATATTTGCACAAAGGCTTCTTCTTCTACTCTTGAACTCATCGTTAGCAGCAAGAGTATTCCGACGCCGTGACTTGTGCATGTGCATGTGCATGTCCCATGTGCATGTACACGCACGCACGCATGCACGCATGCACGTATTTTAGCTGAGAGCACGCGATTCTGGTTTTATCTCAACCTCCTCGTTCAAACATTCGACCTCTCGAATAAGAGTACGAATCACGACGTTTCGTATTTTCCCTGATCGTGTATGGATTATTCACATTTATACATATATGTTCGTTTATGTATGTGCGTATGTGTGTATGTGTGTGTGTACGTATAAGAGGGAGAGTCTCTTTAAAAGCCAAGACTAATAAAAGCTTCTTCAAAAAGATTCGACTTTCCCTTTGGCAATAATGACAATACGTACGAATATCCTTGGATTATCTTCAGAAACTTTTTTAATATACTTTCTTTTTTACACTAAGGATATATTTACATCTCGTTTTAAAGTCTTATTATTTTTTTTTCTAATACCTAGTTTTTTTTTTTTACCATTAAAAGTAACTAAACGTTAAGGTTCTTAAACTTAATTAATATTTCTTTGATTAATGCAATTATTTAAAGAATTACTCTTATAAATATATTTTTATTGGCTTTCAATTATTTAAATAACGATCATAAATAATTTTGTTTAATCTTTTACCTTGTAAAGTAATTTTCATTGAATACATTATAAAAAAAATGTTGATTAGTTTTAAATTTATTGTAAAATCTCGCGGAGTGTTATCAATATCGAACGTTCGATATTTTTTCGATTATCGAAATATTGATACGGTATCATTTCGATTGACAGTAAAAGGTGATCGTTGAAACTTTCTTCATCGTACACAAGTGAGCTCGATTAATTAATACATTTTTTGATTACTATTCATTATAATAATGTAAAACGTGTATAGAGGTATCGTTGGATTAAAAATATATTCGCGAAAATCAAATTAACGTGTTGTGGAGGTTATTTTTGTTTAAAATATGACTTCGTCGTATTGGTGGTTATTTCTCGATAAGATTTATTTTTCACATTTTTCATTAATTAGTATTATTAATTATGTTAGTTTGGAGAAAAAGAAATCCACTTTATTTGGTTTTATTTTCCAATTTTTTCCACAATCTGTTATATTGTGTCGGGTTTTTTAATATTCACGAAAACATAATTATTATTTTAACAATTCATGGATAATAATTAAATTCTTCTAAGAAAATATAAAATTATTTATAACAGTTCGTATATAATAATTAAAAGTTTTATTATTGTTCAAACATAGGATATTATTTTGATTTGATATCATTTATTTGTAGGTTACCGCGTGAATCGAAGTTACCGTGTGACGTCACGAAAATCGATCGTTCGATATTCTTGCGATTATCGAAATATGTCGAGAAACAGTATTGCAACGTATTCTGACAAGAGTGTCTCATTGAAGGGTTATTAATCAGTTATATTTTAATTGTTTAAACAAAGTGCAATGTTTATACTTATGTTTCAACAATAATATATTTTTTTAAACATTACATACTTATTTATATATGTTACTTTGAGTATAAAAATAACTTCTAATCTAGGTGATAATGTTTAATCAAAAGTACTTTGAATGGAATACAAATTTTAATGACGTTTTTATTTTATATGTGATTTCATTGGTGATTATGTTGTTTCTCGAAGTCAATTCATCAGCGAGGATCAAAGAAGATTTAAAAAAATACCACGTTTCGGGTTTAAAATAAAATACGTGGAAGTGTTATTTATTTGAATCGACTGCGTGCAAAGCAGTCTTTTAAGTAATTGTAGAATTAGTAATCGAACGAGTAATAAATGAAAATCAAACGCGAATTAGAGTCAGTGTTGTTCATCGCATAAGAATATTTACAAAAGAAACTCTTGTATAATTTTGTTATTTTCGTAAACGCGTTATTAGAATTACGGGAGTACATCATCAAGAAACAAGTCTTTCCATGGGTCTTCTTCGATACTTGCTGCAAAAGAGGAGTGTTTTGGAGCCATCGCAGAACTTCTAATTCGTGAGTCAAATACTTTAAAGTCCTTCCAATGCTCAATCATGCTAAGAATGAAAGGTCTTAATCGGTACGAGCTACGGGTTGTAATTATTCCAATAAATTATTAACGAGCATATGTGTGAGAATAATTCCTATTTTGGAATCACTCATGAAAATTGTATAGAATAGGTTTTCTTGTTTTATCAGTTAAATTCAATTCGATTAATGGTATAATTAATTTATTCATTTTTCTCTTACATTTTAATATTTGAAATGAACTGTTTCATATTAATTTTTTTTTCCAAGAATAATTACTTGTAATAGGATCTCTTAAATATCTTTTATAAGTTTACTGTTCTTATATTTTGTATAATATTGATACGGTGTTTGTATATATATATATATATATTATATTATAGTATATACTATATTATATTATATATATACTATATAATATATAATATATAATATATAATATTATAATATATATAATATATATAATATATAATATATATAATATAATATAATATATATATAAATAATTATTATAATATATATATAAAAGAATGACTTTGAGAAATATTCAAATCCATAAACCACGTGAATAAAAATGAAAAGCATTCGTGACGTTCTAGTGTCAGTCCAGACGTCTTGTCTAAGTATCACGTGGTATGCATATACCATGTCATACAACATGTTAGTTAATTACATCAATCTTTCGACCCTTTCTCTCTTCGTAGAATAAAATAAGAGAAAGAATGAGAAAGAGAGATACAGAGAGAGAGAGAGAGAACAAAAAAAATCAACGGTGATCGTGGACATAATACGACCTGCATACACATATTACTAACACAACTATATTATAAAGTAACGAGGGTAGACGATGGTTGCATTGTGAACTGACATAAACCTCAATAAAGATAAACTTAGCACGGCCCACGTCTATATTTAAACGCTATTCTCTCTCTTTCTATTTCTCTCTCACTTGTAAGCTTGTTGATCCCCTTTTTTTTACCAATCTCATCGACACCATATACTCATCGTTATGAATATATTTTTTCTTTCTTTCTTTCTTTCTTTGAAAAAGAAGCATCTCGTAAAATCGATATCGTCCTTATGGAATTGATTTTTATATTCGAGATACCTAAAGTGCATCTAAGGGGGAAAAATTGTCGCGTGTACGGAATTTACTGATATTTAAACAACAAAACATCTGTTTATGGTTTCAATAGCTCATATAAATTTATATCGGTCGTTGTTATTATTGAAGAACAGGGTTAGACCGTTTCGATGATTTTTTTCTAATCTGGATTAAATTTGAAACAAGGGAAAAGATAAACTATATAAGAGAAAGTATTTTTATCGTAGTATCCATCGCGTTAATTGAGTTGGCATGGAACATATGAGACTGGTGGTGACACTTAAACGTGCGTCATTGGGTCAACGATGAAAGATAACCCTGTGATCTTCTCGTGAGACAATCGCTTTCTTTGAAACTTGTAATAAAGTGAGGGTTACAACATCCGTCTTAGAAGAATCTCTTGTTTAAATTGATCTTACCCTTTTCTTTGAAAGATTTTTCATGATTTATTAGATTAAAAGAAAAGTCACGACAGATCACGGATCGATCTAAGTACTTATTGACTTTTTGTTTTCTTTTGTATTTCTACGATTAGACAGATTTATGTTTGCCAATGTGAAATGAACAAACGAACGAACGAAATGAACGAACGGAGGGATAAAGTTGTGAAATTTTACGAGTTCTCGTTCCACGAATATTCAATTTGATCGTTTAAGTTGGTCGTATATATCAGACTGATATTAAACTTCATCTACCATTTCGAAAACTTCTCTTAAGTTTTTTGTAATATACATAAATTGTTATTTATAATATTGATAAATCGTATATATATGTCAAGAAAATAAAACGTTCATCTTACCAATTCGATACTCTTAACTGTAATTTTTATTTATAATACTAATAAATGACAGATGCGTTTGTCGTTTATCAAAATACAATAAAAGTTTATTTATTAAAAATAAACTTATATTAAACGTCCTTTTATTTCTAACAATGATCTTATGCAATCTTGCAACAACGTTTTCTATGATTGAAATATGCTTAGCTGTTGGAAAATTCATATCAATCAGAATTGTGTGCATATGCAAAATGATAGAATAAATTTGAAAACAAAAATTCTTCTTATCAATATTATTAAATAAAATTCACGTAGTAGATAGAAAAACATCTATATTATAATATATTATAAGCACACACATATATATAATTACACGTGCGTGTAAATTCGTGTAGTGGAGGGATAGGAAGGGCGTGGTAGGAGAAAACGAAAAGGGTGGTACTTTAAAAGTTACTACTTTACGATGATTTTTTTTTGTTTTAAGTATGTATATATATATTAAGATTGTGGTAAAAAGCTTGAGGCAGTAAACGAAAAGATGTTCTTTGTCGAACATCTGCCATTGGAGCGCATCTGTGCGGTTTATTCGCGAATCTTCGTGGATCTTTCTATAACGCGTTACGCCTCGATAAAACCGTACAGCTGCCTTTTCCTCGGGTTAGATCTTCTTGGAGTCTTTCTCTCCCTTTGGATGTAATTTATTGAAGCGGTAAAGCAAATGAGGGGGTTTAACCGAACGTAACGATGGAAGCGACAGTACTTCGATTCTTAAGAATAGAACTAGTAATAAAATAGTTTTCTTTCGAATGTATTCTTTCTTTAATTATTTTATTTTGTTATTTCATTTATTAATATTTTTTCATTCTTCGTTTAATTTGAACTCTTAACTCGATCGTAACACTCGAGGCTCTTCAGCTCGTTGTTGGAGTAATTAAAGGTGCTCCACAGCGAATTATGTCTTCGAGTATCTGGATATAATTACGACTGTTTCTCTCATTCCTTCTTATTTATATACCATCTTCTTATTTTTCTTATACTTCATAACGAATAGAAGAGAGTGCTAAACTATTGAGAGAGAAAGAGAAAGAGAAAGGTACGAGTGGTCGAAACGTATCGGTCGTGTTCGGTCTTTAAGGGACGTTAAAATGGATTTACAGTAACGTTGTTAATTATATAACAGGAAGCGAGTCATCTGCAATTACGTCTCTATTATCCCATTGAGCCGGAAGTTAGCATTTATATAATATATATAGTTATATATATATGTATGTTTATGTGTATTGACGCACCTGTGCCCGTTAACTTTGCCAGTAAAGAGTGCACGTTTGCAAATAAACGACCGATCTTTACACGTCATTCTTTTACCGTTTTATTGGCTCGAGATATATTTTTTTTTTAACCCATATACAGGTTATTGAATTTTTATTCACATCAAAAGGTTTTAACTTGCGTAACAATATTTTTCGATCATTTTTATTATATTAGAGATTGTAATATCTACAATTTAATTTATAAAATTAAAGTTTTCCTTTATTACGACTGGCGAACATAAATTTAATGTAAAAGTGAGAATGAATAATTTAAAAAAAAAAAAAAAAACTAGATACGTTAGTTTGTATAGTTTTAATATGATTCCACGTGCAATATACTGTCGTTTCTTCCCACGTAGGATAATCAAAGTCCATCGAATAAATTCGTTGTTTCTCTTGGTTGGTTTTAACAGTAATGACGCAAGATCATTTGAAGTCTTATCTATCTTGTACGAGGATCACGCACAACATTACGGAACGACATTAATACTCTAGCGGCTTGGTTGCCATATACCAACCGATTCTTGCCTCAAGGCAAGAATAATATATACCTACGTGGTATATTTCGCGAGAGATCTCGATCGCGGAAGAGCTTATGGTAGTAACATTTATCTCATTCGTTAAAATAACTCGATATTAACGTAAGGAAATTCAACCCACCACTGTTTTTCTTACTTTTTTTTTTTAATCACATTTTTCTAATAGAAAATAATATCTCGCTGGGATTAGAAATTTTGAGGATTTTATTTTCGTAACACCGAGTAGGATAAACAATTCACTTATAAAATATACGCGTACCTATTATTTGACAATTTTGAAAAAATTATATTAGGAAACTAAAGAGGCGTGGTGTAATTTGTGTTGTTTAAATTTTGTTCTGATTTTGTATTTTTTTTTTTTTTGGAAATTATTCGCCAACTCCGTGACGAATCTCTCTGACACTTAGTACCCTTATCTGAATTGGCATTTGTATTTTTGTGAGACATGAATAAGCTATAGTGAGGGATACCCTCCCTTCTCCTTCTCGTGAACCTTAACGTAGTGTGTTAGTTCACGGCATGTTATAAAGGCCTCTGGGTGCCACGACGTCGGTGTCTTGCACGCTAATTACACGCCATATCCACGTCTTAGATTGAACGCGGACGATATTTCATATTGGACGGTGGTGCACTACTCGTGGTTACGTAATGTTCATCTAATAACGTTTGCGAAAGCGAGAGCTCGAGAGAGTATCCTAAGCTTGGAGGTATCGACCTCTGGGGAGAGTCACTTGGTTGAATTTTAATACAACACGTATATGCAAGAATATAAAATACATTCAAATAAGGAGACTTAATTTATTATTGAATTTTTAGTAAGAGTACCTATACAGGGTTGTTGCGATTTTTTGCAAGAGCTAATTACACATTTAAATAGTACAACTAAAATTTGACACAAGAAAGAATTATTTATTTACAAACCACGGAATCTAATCTGTCATTTAGTTTATTCTATTCTTTTATTTTATTTTAATTTCACCTATATGTTATTTATCTTTCCTTTTTAATTATTATTATATAAAAATTTTGTTTATTATAATTATTATTAAAAAAATTGTTATTATTTATTTCGATTATACCATCGAAGCAAACGGAAAAGAAATATGGAATATCTACGAAGAAGGCAGAATCTGCTTCGGGGACCGAACGACATTCCGCGAATGCAACCAGTCGGCTAGCCTTTCTAATTTCTTTGCCGGTTGGTGCAACACTCGCTTCTTCCTTCTCTATAAGTAGATCAATTAGTATTTCTATCTAATCGCAAATTGATCTTCATTGCTAACGTTTCGCTGGATAATGGTTTTCTTCTCTTCTATTTCTCATTCTTTTTTTTCTTATCCATACCTACATTCTTTGTCAAGAAATTTTTGTTACCATTTTCGATAGCTCGTATAGAAAGAATTAACATTGTGATCTCACGTAACTGAAGTCTATGATTGGTGGTTCTTCTCTTATATCCGTATAAGTGTGTCGTAACTGGTTACTACTCTACCACTAATCAAATGGAATGAAATCTCAAAAGACGTTTAGTCGCGTTAATGATAGAAATCCTTGCGTTAATCGTATCACATGATAGTTGTTAACGTGTTGCATTAACGTCGATTCAAAGCTAATATTACGTATATATCCTAGAAGGAGGAGGAGAGGTGGGAGAAGAAGGGATAAGAGAGGGGAATTTCTTGGTTACCAATAGAAAATCTTTAACGTCGTTTCTCGTTGAGATTTTACAGCTAATGTCGCGTACAGATGCGTAACTAAATGTAACGAGTAATCTAAGGTGTCGTACGGGTGTAGCCTAATTAGGATAACTCTACGGAACCGGTGTACCTTGATCAACTTGGAGAATCCTTAGCACGTGGTTCGATCACCTAACTAACAACTCGTTAAACCGACGTTTCGACATTTCACTTGAGATCATTCTTTCTTTTTTTTTTTCTATTAGATCCACGTTTATTATATCATATCATTTTCATTCCGATTAAATTATTTAGAATAAGCAATAAGAAAAAATTTCTTTATCGTTATATTTAAAGAATAAGTTTTTTATTTAATAACAGTATCGTTGCTTTCCATGAAATTATCTAAAAAGGGTCATATTTTTAACCTTTTAGATACTACGTGCCACTATAGTGGCTTTCGCGGATGTGATCTTGGAACGTAGGTTTATGTATTGTATCATGTTTCAAAATCTATCATACTCAATTATATTATTAGTTATTGAAGTGGAATGTTATAGTTAAAGTATCTTCTTCTTCTTCTTATTCTTAGTTTAGGACACTGTCCTGTATTTCTCCAACTTTTATTCTTATTTTTTTTTTTTTTTACAACTCCCGCGATGAGGAGGTCCAGCTTTCATACCATCGTTTAAATGGTTTTCCCGGTAGCCTGCTCGAGAGTTTGGCAATCCGAGGCTTTTTCGTTGGGTCTGTGAGCATTTTCTTAGGTTTTACCCCCGGTAGGTTGCCTCCCCCTATCACATGCACTTTTTTGAACAATAGTTAAAGTATGTGTAATATATATATATCAATTATACGTTGTTCACGTCAGACCCTGCCGTCCAAGGGAATAGCCACACGCAGAATTCAGCCTTATCTAAAAGGTTAAAGAATAAGTTTTGTTTTTTATTAAACAGTAGTGTGTTTTGTTGTTGCACCTATTTTCTGGTTGACTTTAAATGGTGTCTGCAACCATTATGCCCGAAGCTCCAGTTTTCTCCTTCGAGTTTTATCTACTTTGAAGTATCTAAACGTCGTCGTCACGTACAGGCCGTTCACCGTCGTTTACCAAGGAACAGCAGCCTGCTGTTAGCTCGTTGCAAAGGGAACCATTGTAACACGGCTACGTGATAAGACCAAGCCACGGAACTTTTCAGCCTGATTAACTCAAGAAGGAAGGAAGGAAGGAACGAAAAGGGACTGCTCGTTATCAACAACCTAAGATGCGTTATATAGCAAAGTAAAAGTAAGATGAAGGAGTAGAAAATCATCCTGTTACCTGGGTAACCTATCTTCTTAATACTTCTTTGCTTCTTAGTCTCTTGGATTATTATCGATATTTTTCTTTCTTACTTTTTGTAATTCCTTCTTGATTTAACTTCTTGATTTACCTTTTTGATTTATGGATGTGGCAGAACCGATACGAGTACGGCTCCGCCTTTAAACGATGAAGTTTTTCGATCGATTATCGACAGTTTAACTGGCTCGTTGAAACCTTTTGATTTAAAACAAAAAATATATTCTGTATGTGTTTATATATGTATGGTGTTGTGGTATTGATATTGGTATTAGTATATTACAATACTTGCAAAATAATGAAATTAATCAAAATAATTCGTCCATATGAATTAATTATACCAATGAATGTATAAAATACGGGTATCTTACTTTCTTTTACACATATACGATAAAAATAGAAATTAGATCAAACTGTTTTACTAAAAAAGATGAAATAATATTATTTAAATATTGAAAAGTATTTATTTAGTATAAATTATGCATTTATTCAATTTAGAATAGGTAATACAAGTCATTGAAATACACAAATTATTTATTCGAAACTAATTAACAAAATAAATAAATACTCGAGATTGATATTTATAAAAACAATAAAGAAAAAGGATACTTTTATTGAAATTTTAAACACTTTTTTTATAGTCATTATAATAAATAATAATATTAGTTCACTTTCATTAAAACACCTTATTGATTCGTGGTATTTCGAGTTACGATTTACGTTGTTTTTTACAGTCAGCACATCTTTTACTTATAAATTATATTTCAAATTGTTTACATTTCAATTATAATATATAACATTTCTTAAATCTTTGACTTCCAATTAAGATTAATTTTCATACAATCTCACAGAGACTTAGGTTTAGACAGAGTTATTATATTTTAACATCTTTCGCGAAAATCTTCATTTTCATCATTTTCTTGGGACATAAGTGCAAGAAGAAAAGTAGAAGTACTTAGCTTGAAAATTGTTGGGAGTAATGATTGGGAAGGTTGGGTGGGGGAGATGGTGAGAGGAGAGGAGAGGAGAGGGTGAGGGGGTAAAGATAATTCGCGCAATAGCGATTAAGTGAAACGAATTTCTGCCGAGGAGTTAGCCATGAACCGTGACAGAGAGGAGGCATTTAGATTTAACTGGAATGTAGCCCCGTAGGTACAATAACGAGTAAGGCGTAAGTCAGTAACCGGTAGGAAACTCGCTTAAGAGGGTCGACCTCTCTTTATTCGACTCTTCGTTCTCTTGGCTTTTCCTTCTCTTATATACTTGCATGACTCCTCGTGAATATCGTACGTTTCACTTTCTACGATTCCTCGTATTGAATGGAGCCTGACAAACGAGCAACTTAAAATGTTACATACCTACCCGATTGCTATAGCTTTCTCATCTCTCTTTCAAAACCGGATGTGCATATAAAAAAAAAAAGGTAAAAAAATGTATTTGTGTCCTTTTTTTATTTATTACAACGAGCGTAGGTGTATTTTTAGAACAAAATAGTACAAACGTTTGAATTTCTTTCACGTTTTTATTACGTTTATTAATAAATATTATGTATACATGTATGTAAGTTGAAGTTTGCCGTTTTTTTTCGTTAAAAAAACACATAATTTTTAGGGGAATCTCAAAATATTTTTATTCAAAGTATTGACCATTTGATTCTACACATTTCGTCCATCTTTCAGGCAAATTATGGATACCATTCCAAAAAAACTTTTTCTCTTTCGAGGAAAACCATTCGACGAGCCATTTTTCAACTTCTTCAAAATTGACGAAGTGCTGCTCTGCAAGTGAGTGCCCTATCGATGCGAAAAGGTGGAAGTCGGACGGGGCGAGGTCTGGAGAATACGGCGGGTGCGATAATATTTCCCAATTAAGTGTTTTTAATGTGTTTTTTCACGGATCTAGCGGTATGAGACGGCGCGTTGTCATGTTGCAAAATAACTTTGCCATGTCTTCGGGCCCATTCCGGTCGTTTTTCGATCAACGCATGATTCAAATTGATCATTTGTTGTCGATAGCGATCCGTATTTACCGTTTCACCAGGTTTTAATAGTTCGTGGTACACCACACCATCCTGGTCCCACTAAACACAGAGCATTGTCTTTCAAATCGAAATCTCCACTTTTAAATTGACGAAACCATGTCTCACATGTTCTAATCACTGGAGCATGTTCACCATAAGTTTCTACTAGCAAACGATGTGCTTCAGCTGCTTTTTTCTTTTGATGAAACAAGAAAAGCAACGAATTCCGTAAATGCTCTTTATTTGGAACGAAACTCGACATATTCATCGATATAAACGACTATGACGCTATTATTTTGACAGAATGAGACTTAGGTGTTTTTGGAGGTCAATGTCAATAGAAAACAATGGTGTATATAACAAATTATAGAAATGCCTACATCCTGCTAGCGACATCCTACTGTAAAACCGGCAAACTTCAACTTACACTCCTATGTATTTCTATTTTAATTATACGATAAAAATTAGTTTTTATGTCAATTGTCTCTAAACAATTTTTACATAATATATGTACATATATATACAATTATATATATTTTTTAAAACTGACTGATAAGCATGTACAAAATAGAGAGAATACGTTCAAATATGTATTTTTTTAAACTATAAATTATGATTTTTAATGAAATTTAAAAATGATATAACATTTTGTTTTCTATCTATATAAAAGAATATCATTGAAAAATGTTTATATCAGAACGAAACCTGTTTATAATTCTTTTTTTAATTATTTTTTTTTATCTAAGAAGGTAAGTTATCAACTCTGTAATACTGATGATAATGTAGAATCAATTTTTTATCGTACTAGGTCAGTAAGTTATCGACTCTGTATTGTATTAAAACATTTTAATATTTTAGGATGTTATCAACGAAATGTGTTATCTATAAATCTTAATTCGTAGGTTAATGTAGATATCTGAAATGTATCTACGGTATCTTCACTCTTTGAAAATTCTAAGAGGGTGGAATAGAAAAGCAATGTTACATAACAGAAAATAACTGCACTTAATTTAAACGCTTTTAGTTCCTTTTTTTTCCATTTAATTCCTCTGATAATGTAATGAATATTTTAAAACCTCTTTCATAATTGTTTAATTTAAGAAATAAATAAAATTAAATGTACATATTTTACTTAAAAACTACATCTCTCATATTCATTATAAAATAAAAAGAAGAAAATAAAAACAAAATATGTTCTGTATTCGAATTAACGAAGTATTTTACAAATTTAATATTGTCCTGTTTACAATAATATGGTATATACAATACATTATAAAAATGTCTCATTTAATAACTATAAATACAATTACTTGAGAGATAGATAAAGAGAGAATAACTTGAAAAAATGAAAGAACAAAGATTTTACAATATAATAAAAATAAATGAAATTTGGATAAATAATAAACTATTCAATGATATTCAAATATAGAATTATAAAAGATATTACATATCACACGTCAACGTAAGATAGATTACATCTTGTCGAATAAGAATACATAATAATAGGAAGAAAAAATCTTTTCATATCTTTTAACCATTCTTACGAATATAGAAAGGAAAAAAAAACGGAAAAAAGTCACAAAAATAGGTTCTTTCGTTGGCGATCGAAAATTGACCAAAAAGGTATGGTAAAAGGGTCTGCGTGACGAAAAAAAAAGGAAAAGATAAATGAAGATATATATATATATATATATATATATATATAGAAAGAGAGAGAGAGATTTATCGAGAGGAAAATCAAGTAGTAGGAAGAGTAAAAGTTTTAGGGAGAGACCACCGATAGCTGGTAGACAAGAAGACAAGGCGAAGTAATGGGCTAAAGTCCGGGCGGGTGGGTCGTGGTGGTGTAGACGTCGTCGTAGTAGAAAGGGTGGAAAATTCGAGTTGAGTCGAGCGGTACCGAGTAGTGCCGAGTAGGGCCGAACCAAGCCGAGTGACTTGGGTGTCGCTTGGCCGGTATACAAAGAGGGGTGGTAGACTACGAGTAAGGTAGTAGCGCATGCGCATTCTTCGTCGCAATCAGGGAGGAGGTTGGCAGGGACGCGCGCTACCAAGTAGAGGGAGAGAATGTGTGAGTGAATGAGAAAGAGAGAGAGATTGAGAAGGATAGAAAGAGGGAAGGAAAAAAGGGTGGGAGTTGGCTCCGCAAGCTCGCGGGACTCGCAGAAAGTGCGACGGGGACGATAAGATGCGAGTGTGGAGCGAAAACGCGCAAGGGAAGCCAGCCGACGAAGGCTTGCCGCCACTGCTGCTACTCGGGATTGTCGAGAGACCGAGACTGTACCTCCCACTGCTATATATATATATATATATATATATATGTATATATATATAACCTTTCTCTCTCTCTCTCTCTCTCATTCTCGTTCGTTCATTCGCTCTCCACCACCAGCAGCAGCAAAAGCCCCCTTTTCAGTATTCGTTCGAGCGCGGCTCCGTACGGTTTTGCCGGCTCGTGGCCGATAAATTCTTTCTCTCTCTTTCTTTCTCTTTTTCTCTACCCCTTTTTTCTCTATCTATCTATTTTTCTCTCTCTCT
>JACGTP010000114.1:81264-96797 GCA_023678845.1 Mischocyttarus mexicanus | reverse complement strand
TTTGCGTGGGAGCTCTCACTCAAGGCTCTCTCGTTTTATTATGTCGACATAACTGTACGAACCCGATGTTCGATAGTTGGTCCAAGGAACTCATACTTTTTATCCTCCTTCATCTTTGCCACTTTTAGACTCGTGTAAACATCTTGGAGAACTCGCGTTGAAATTATTTTGTACCCTTGGTAGTATACTTAAACGTATGTACATATAAACATATATATATATAGCTTTCGATTAAAAGGATTAACAACTTGACATGAAAAGAATTCTCTCTTAGAAAATCCGTGCACTCTGCAAACGTACAATGTAATCAGACTTAAAAAAAAGCAAGAGAGTTATTATTTTGATGGCGTTAATGATAAAGTTGCATTCACGAGAGGTTGCATTTTTAAGTCAAGAGAAAACAAGGGTTCTGTGACAAAATGAAACAAAAAGAACAGGGTTTATTGTGATTGGTATATAAGATCTCTTATTATGATAAAATATCCAAGAAAATTCTTCTTTATAGTTTATTTTTTTTCGAATACCAACTTAAGTGTAATTTTTTATCCTTGTCATTCTTAATTATACGTAAAATATATTAGATTGTTCGGAAAGTAATTTCGTTCTTTTTTTTCCACTATTGGACCTAATTGTATTTTCTCACAGTAAACTTCACACTTAAGCTGCATAATCGTTATATATTTTGACAGGTGATATAGTAAGGCTTATTCGTTCAAAATTTTGTTTGATACTTTGCGATAGTTTTTGTTTGGTGCCCTATCAAAGATGGAAAATCGAAATCAGCATTTTCGGCATGCATATTTAACACTTTTACTATCGAAAAAGTAAAAATGCAGTTCAAGCAAGACGAAAATTATGTGATTTGTATGAAGAAGATGTATTGACAGAACGACAATGCCAAGATTAGTTTGCAAAATTTTTTGTTCTGGGAATATCGATGTCGAAGATGCACCACGTTTTGGAAGGCTCGTTGAAGCCGATGAAGATAAAATAAATGCATTGATAAATGCAAACTGCCGAATAACAATTCGTGAGATTGCTCAGAAATTTAATTTTTCGAATTAGATCGTTCATGATTCACGTGAAACGTCTTGGTTTAATTTTAAAACCAAAAAGAAAAGTGAAATGACTTTCCGAACGTGTTTCCATTAGTTTGAATTTTTTCAATCAAAGCTTTTGTATATATCTCTTTAATGAATAATAAAAATAAAAATAAATGATCACTTTATTTGTTTTAAAATATACAAAAAAATCTATTTTGAAAAAGATAAACACAAATAGTTATGTTATTCGACTCTACTAGAAATGAAGTTATTACAAATATCAATTTGAACTCCATGAATCAATGTTTCCTCAGAACGTGATACCTTAATCATGTGTTTCGTTTTTCTATTCAACGTGGTAACGTAATTGATTGTTTGTGTTCGTAACTACTACGTTGTTCGTAGATTTTTATTACGAACTCTCGATAGAAGTAGAAATCAAAGAAGCAAAAGTGTATTCGTTCGTGGAATTACTAAGAACCTGTTGCATCTTCCATAGTTTCGTGATTTATATTCGCATGAGAAACTTAAGCATAGAATGACCTTCGTTCATCGATCGGTAAAACCTAGTAGATCTTCGACGTTTGAAGTATTTCACGTACGCAAAAAAGAGAAAGAGAGAGAGAGACAGAGAGAAAGAAAAAGAATGGATAGAATAGAACAGAACTTAATACTGACTCAACTACTGTAAAAACAAACGATTCATCTATTTTCTAAGTTCTCAACGAGTATCTCAAATCCTTTCTGTTTATCTGAGAATGATAAAGTGTTGAAAATAGAGAAAGAAGGAGTATACTATTCTATGAAATCGTTGTACGGTAACGAGATTTCCTCGACCGTTTCCAATAGCAATAAGATGCAGGAAGAGCATGGGTGTGCATAGGGCAAGCTCCTTTATAGCATCTTGACCATAAACGTGAGCAGCCTTTGTCCGAGTAACAGTACTTTTGCCCATTCTCTTTCTCTCTTTCTCTAACTCTCTGTTTCTTTCTCCCTTTCTCTTTTTTTCTTTCTATCTTTCTCTTTCTACCACGTGAACGCAATAAACTTTACTCTTACGGTTATATTCTCTCTTCTCTCATTCGCGGATATGCATATGCACGACGTGGTGCAGTGATATCGCTAGGGGTAATCGCACTCTTTTTTTTCTTCTTGTTTCTTTTCTTTTGGAAATTTCCATACATAATCGTGAACGAATTATATTAGGTGTACAAATAAGTTATCGCCGTTCAACAAAGTATGGCTTTATGATTAAATTATGGTTAAAATTGTCTCATGTAAAACGTCATATCGTAGGGTTTGACATATCTCGACAACATAATTTTGGTATATTAGTGATTTTGTATCGATAACAGATATTTTTTTTCGTTCGAAAATGTCGAGTTTTAGGCCGAATAAGCACCATTTGCGGGAACTTTTGATTAAATTATTTCATTTAAAGAAATCTGCATCTGATGAGCATCGATTGCTTGTAGAGGCATATGTCGAGGCTTTTTTAAGTTAGAGAAGTTTTCATGAATGGTTTTTATAGTTCAAAAACGGAGACTGTGACATCAAAGATAAAATACGTAAGGGAAGGCTGAAAGTGTACGAATACGCAGAATTAGAAATATTATTGGTTGAAAATTCATGCCAAATGCAAAAAAAATAGGCACTTATATTAGGAGTAACTCAGCAAACAATTTTACATCATTTAAAATCATCAAATGCTTAATTTTTTAATAAAAACGGTGGAAATTTATTTGTACACCTAATATAAAAAAGGGAACACGATTATTTATATTTTATAATTAACGAATCTTATATTTCTATGGTGACTCGAATTATTATTATTATTCAACGTTTCGTTATATTTTTTGAAATCTCGATTCGTGCAATGGGAATTGTTTTTTTTTATATGCAACTCGAGTAAAAATATAAGAAACGTAAGTTGGATGAATTCTACGAGATAATCGTACACAAATTAAAGGAAGAGAAAATATAAGGCTCGATTATTTACGTTTTATTATTCACGAATTTTAAACTATTTCGGTGACCCGAATTAATATTATTCAACGTTTCGTTATATTTTTTGAGATCTCGATATTCGTGCAATGGGAATTTTTTTAAAAGAAGCATAAGTTGGGTGAATTCTACGAGATAATCGCGTACAAATTAAAGAAACTCATCAAGAAAATAAGATACAATTATTGATATTTTATAATTGATGAATTTTATTCTACTACAGTGATTCGAATTATTATTATCAATCGTCTTGTTAAATTCTAAGAATCTTGATTGAGAGAGTTTTTGTATGCAACTCGAGTAAAAATATAAAAATCGTTAGTGAATTCTACGAGAAAGAGGATGACGACCAAGACGAAATACTGCTAAGAAACGACCTACACTAAATGATACGGTAACTTGGATTAGCTCGGTCGACACAAGGATTACGAATGCACGATTCACGAATACGATATGCATAAGAGTGATATACTTTGAGACCACGACTTTCATTCCTAATTACACCACATAGATATATATATATATATATACTCGTATATATACGAGAAATGGTAGTTGAACGTAAGAGTCCCAAGATTGCAAAACTCCTAAACGTTTCGTCATTTATTTTCATTTTATTCGTTGGGTAGAGATAACGGTACTTCGAAAAGTCTTATTAAAAATATCAGGTTTCTACCATGGAAGAACGACAAAATAGATAAAACTAGTGTTTCTAAATCTCCATCTTCCTTCCTTTCCTTCACCTCAACTCTCCTACATTTCTTCCTCATTCTCTTTAATGTACTCAGCTAAAAGAAATGCACTTACATGCTTACTTACTTACTTACTTACTTAACTTACAAAAGCTATATGAAAATATAGCCACTTTTCTTATCTTTCTGTAGAGTTTTGTTCTTAATATTGTTAAATTATACGTCGATGTGGGATAAAATGGCTAAGAAACCTCGTCATTTGTGATACTTACCTTTACATTTTACACGTAATTTCTGAAAAAAAAAAGAAAAGAAACTAACATTAACCGCGAGAGAACACGATTAAAGAGAGAGAGAGAGAGAGAAAGAGAAAGAGAGAAGGTTAGAGCTACTACTTTGAGATCGAGTGCAGCTGTAGGTTTGTAGGTAGAAATCGTCGTCGTTACTGGCAGCTGCAGCTGTCGTGGTAATTTGCGATCCGTTGCCCCCCCCCCCCTTCTCCTCCTTTCCATTCCCTTTACCCTCTCCCACTCCTCCCTTTCTCCGTTCCACGTTGCTTGCGTTCATGAACGCGATAGAAAAAGAGGAAGGATCGAAAGATCGAGACCTCGAAGCGTTGGACTAACAATAAGCCAGCATCAAAAGATGCATTTTAAATCCGTATCATCGATTTACCGAGTTCTTAGAATAATTCTCACAATCAGTTACTCCGATTTATTCTTAACTCATTTAATAGTGTTGGTTAAAGATACATGTATTGTTGTAGGTGACAGTATTCATATACATTGTAAAAAGTCAAAGTGAAGTTTCTTTTTGTTCGTAGATATTTATTACAGAGATTAATTATGGATTTTTATACAATAATTGATAATAAATATTAGTATTTGTTTTTTTTTTATAAGAAATATCGAAATACATTTGTCATAGATTCGCATTTTTTAATTTGAATCTTGTCACGGAATTTGTTGCTCGAACTTCGTTGGTCTGAGTAAATTATTTGAAATTTATGAAAAGTAAAAGATAGTTTTTTTTTGAGATATTTTCAAGTATATTATACTACTACTGTTATTCGAGAAAAGTTAGGCTCGAAAAAGTAAGAAAACGAGGAGATCGATCTTCTTACTGTTATTTAGAAAGTGCTAGTCTGTGGGTTCACGTGTTACTCGAGTTACAAGAATCGTCACTTTGAAGTATCGTTACGAGGCATCAATGCCAAGCAGAAACCAAGGAGTAGTATTATGCCTTTTCCTAGATGGTGTGGGGTGGAGTGGAAAGGGGCCTTGGGTCGAGGAATCGTAACCCGAGCGTTCCACATTCCATTGTCGTACAAAAAGATCTGGACCAAAGGAGAAGAGACACTTTGAAATACGTGAAAACTTACGGGATTTAACATATTTGAGATGACCTGAACATAAAGTGTACTACGTTGTGTTCGGGTGTTTCTCGTTAATTAGTAGAGAAAGATCTTGATTCACGCCTTGTATTTCGCACGTGCTACTTTTTAACGTAGGGGTCAACGTTCCGATATCTTCGTTTCGGATTAGGTGCGGTTCACTTGAAAGGAGAGAACTTGAAAGAATTTTTGCTTACGTGAATTATTCAAATTCTTACTTGTAACACTTTTCTTTCTTAGCGTTATTTTTCTTTTAATGATTTTTCAATAAATATTAATAAATAATTAAGTTGTCAAGTATGAAATGGAGCAAATTTCCATTCAATTATGTACATTTTTCGCTTCATTTCATATTTGACAACCTAATATATATATATTGAGTTGGTGGAAAAAAAAGTGTCGGATTTTTTTACCACAATTCAATGGGAAAATCCGACAATTCTTTTACCACCAACCCAATATTACTCTATATTTTTTTAATATGTCTTTTTTTTTTAGGAATTTAGTATAATACTTATGAAACTTAATTAATTTACAAATATTTAATTATAAATTATAATCTATTTGCATATTAGTCTGACGAAATTTGGAAATAAATTTCAAATAAAAGAAATAAAATTGATAAGATAAATCGAGAGAGCGTGTATATTTAATCGTTTGAAGTAATATCAACGAGAATATTTATGGAATGATCGAAACAAAGATCGCGAATAGCCGGTGATGATCGATTCCAAGAGTCGAATAACCGAAAGCACCTTACACATCGTGTCGGTGCCACGTAATCCGCGTGGGCAGTTTAAGATAAACCATTAAAGTTATGTAGAAAATATATTACGAGGCATCATAGTCTATTACATAAAAGCAAAGACACAAAGCGGTGTTCAAAGATCGCCCACACGTATAGTTAGTTATATAGATTTATATATATAATAAGTATATATACACGTATATACATATACACCATACATATCACCATACACATACACCATACACATACACAATACATATACTTGCCCTATACCTTTGTACACGAACACGGTATCGATATAATTTCGCATGGTGAGCTTGTTGCTCATTAAGAGTGCTGGTCCAATTACGCGAATCCGTCGATCGATTGAACGACTTCGATCCTATCGATCTTTTCGAGAAAGAAAGAGAAAGAGAGAGAGTAACTCCCATTGGGAAGACCAAGGTAGTTACATGGTTGATTTCGATTCCTCTTCCTGTCCTCGGATTTAACGAGATATTTATACTCTCGAGTCTACTACCACTTTCACTTTATGTATAAATAAGAGTGATTTTAAATGAAAGCATTTAAATTCGTCTCCATCATAGATAAGATCTAATGGAATTCAATTTACTTTAGATTTTACCTCTTACCATTTCTCTACGTTTCGTTTCTCTGTCATAGTTTTAACCAAAACAAACTAACTAAAAATAGCTGACCATTTCGGTGATTAATCCATGACAACTTGTAATAAATATATACATTTAACTCTCCTATAACACGGGATCTTATAACACGGTTTCGCTTTAACATGATTCGTAAATTGCAAAAACCTTTGTACAGCATTGTACTTTGACAGCTGTCTTAAAGATACAGTGTAATCCTTCTTTTTGTACTGGCTCTAGGTCTCATACAACACGAAATTTTTGAGGAACTTATCTACCGTGTTAGAGGAGGGTTACCTGTACGTATAAGAAGGTATCTTTATCTTGATCATACTAAGGATGATAAAAAGTCATTAATTTCACACGAAAAATCAAACCTTTCGTTTTAAGCTATTATTTCGTCTTCTATTTCTATGTGTAAGAGAAATAGAAGAACAGAGTGAAGAGAAGAAGGAGGAGGAAGAGGATGAGAAGAAGAAGAAGAAGAAGAAGAAGATAAATAATTTCGTAGAAAACGTACGTCGAGTGTACGTTGTCGTCGTTGTCGTAGTCGTCGTTGTCGTAGTCGTCGTATCGAATCGTTTCGTTCCCCTCGATTTCATTCGAGAGACGAACAGACGGACCGGACGGACCGGACGGACTGACCGCTGGACGGTCCCTACTATGTCGCCGGTCTCCGAGCGGAGTGATTTAACTCTGGGCAATTAAAGCGTAGCAAAAGCGAAGAGATTGCCGATAGTTACTGCAATGGGGATATTTCTCTCTCACTCTCTCTCTCTCTCTCTCTCTCTACTTCTCTCTTTCATAGCCGCAAGAAAACTTATCAACATTTAAAAAGCGGTGGTAATACGTCGACTGTAAAAAGCACATCGTTGGAGTCCTCCTCGTAGTTTATCCCCTTTTCGTACGAGAAAACCAACGGAGAGTTTGAGTACACCGACATCGAGATTACCGTTTTCCAGTTTCGCTTTTAGGTATTATACCGATGTAAAGAATGAAGAAAATCGAGTAAGAAGGGTTGTTACAGGGACGAAACTACAAATAGGGAATGGGAAACAAAGTTAGAACAAACCGTACAATTTTAGCATTTATTATATTTGTATATCTTCTGAAATTATTTCTAATTTAAAATAAATATTTTTAGAGACAAATTTTAATATTTAACAGTTATTAAATACAAGTATTAAAGTTTTTTCTATGCATAATATTATAATATATAAGTTATTATTTGTGCTCTTGTTCTTTAAGGAGTATACAATTATATTTTGTTGGAAGGAAAGGGGCAAAACATTCTTAGTTCCTTCACTGACCGAGTTGAGGGATGAGAATAACTCGAAGAAGAGTTTAGTTCAGAGTTTTCTCTTATTTCTAAAAGCTTAAGAGAGAGAGAAAGAGAGAGAGAGAATACCAAGAGAAAAAGAGAAATATTTGAAGAGTAAAAGAGATAGAGTATATGTATTTCAACGCTACGGAATCAACGTGCAATCTACTCGCATGATAGCCATTAATTGCGAAGCGCGCCGAGCGAATAGCTGGATATTACAAATCGTTTATGCTCAAGAACCAAAGTCCCTCATCAGGTACTTTTTATGTAGCACGACTAGGGACACGAAGAAGTAGACAATAATAAAGGGAGTGAAGGAAAAATAAAGAAATAAAGATAGATAGGATGAATGAAAGAATGAAGGAAGGAAGAAAGGGAAGGTAGGATAAAAGGTTGGATGGAATGAGGGACAAAGGGCCTGAAGAAAACTTAAGAAGAGGTAATCAAAGGTCTCGCTTGTTGGTTGGATTCACTGTTGTGTTGGTAATCGATGATAATCGGTGACCTTAGATCATCGTGAAATTTAACTCCTCCTGTGCAATCTCGTTCGTATTTATTTTTTATACTTTCCCTTCCTTCTTCCTCCTGTTTTCCCTTTATTTTCCTGTTTCTGGTACGTATGGTACCTAATTCAAAGAAATAATATCAAATAAGCAAATCGAATTCACTCACGCACACAAAAACACACACACACATACAGAAAGATTCTTCAAATTTTAGGAATAATCTTTCATTTGATTCATTTTTACGAGATATAGATATTTGTGTAAGAAAATATTACAACGAACGTAAGATGATAGTTTTTCTCGTCAACATTGTTGTAGTTGTTGTCATAAAAAGATGCTATCCGAAGAATGCAAGAAAGTAATGTGTACTGGGTAAAGAAGAGGAAGGGAGGAGGAGGAGGAGGAGGAGGAAGAGGGGGTTAATTTGTTGGCAAATTATCCCACGTAAATAGGTTTGCCCTCTTGACCGGTATCGTTAAATTACTTCGATGAAAGGGTAATGAGACGTTAATATACATTAAATATATCTAATAGAAGAAATTTTATATGAGAATATAAAATATCATCATCTTCTAGCATTTAAAGTAGAATACTTCGTTTAATTTCGTGGGAAAAGTCCGTGTAAATTACATTCGCGTGATAAGATTGCTGAGAATCTTGGAGCTAATCGGACACCATTCTGGGGATACGATAAAAGAGATTAGCGTGGTTCTGTTGAGATGAAAGGAAAAGAGAATCGAAATAGTTGGTGAAAGTGTAAGAGTAATATACCGTGTATTCAAGGATTCAAGGATAATTTATTTTTTCTTTTTTTTTTTTTTTATATCGTGATTTATATATACAAGTTATTTTTATACTTGCTCGACATGTTTCCAAATCGAATAAAACACACTGTTCAATTCAGTGTCGCACGAATTTACGAGGAAATCTTTGAAGATTTATCAGCTGTTATCGGTTTCGAGGTTTTCTTTTACTACTATGTTTTATTCTTCTTTAAACCGATTTTTATCGATCGTAAGTCACCTATTACGTGACAACGCTACTTTTTAGACTGTTTTCAAAAATATTATACATTAAAAGAAAACTTATAAATAATTATTTGAATCTAATATGTATAAAACAAATGAAAATAAATAAATAATATCTAACAAAAATGTTATTCTTACAATGAAATTTATTTTGCATATTTATTGAAACCAATTGCAACGTAGGGTGAATCACGTATAAAAAGTTAACGACTGATAAGAATTAATATTACTTTTATATCTCGATTTTTTGGTTTTATATAAAACACATGTAAAAAAGGAAATAAGTATAATCGGTGACGGGGGGTGGTGTAAGGAAGAGTGGATACGATTCGCCAAGCATAAGTAACGCGCGAACTCACACGAGTATGCTCGAAAAGGAATAGAGACCGATCTTCCTCGTCGTCGTCGTCGACGCGTTGTGTTGTGTTCCGTTGTAAGGCTGTGGGGTAACGCGATACGTGGGGGGGAGGATACTTGATGGAGAAGGAAGGGTGATGGGGGAGGAGGGATACGTGGAGATCGTTCGTTCGGCTCTTCGAAGAGGAACGAGAGGAGAGAGACCACACACGCGCGGTACGTCAGAGAGATATCCAGTGGTTGAGCCCTTTCCAAGCATCTTTCCTCTCCTGCGAAGAGTGCAACAAGAATGAAAGAGTATGTGTGTGTGTGTGTGTGTGAGAGAGAGAGAAAGAGAATAAGAGATCATCTATCTTTCTTTCTTTCTCACACTCTCTCAGAGTTGGGTTCTTTCTGAATCTTCTCTCTCTCTCTCTTTCTCTCACTCACTCACTCACCCTTTCTTTCTGATTCTATGATAAAATGAGAGATCATCTATCTTTCTTTCTCTCTCACACACACACATACACACACTTTCTTTATCTATCTTTATATTTTTATTTCTATCTCTCTCACCTGGTCTGTTCGAACAAGCCGCAGATCATCCGACGATCTTAATTATAGATTCCCGCGATAGATATTGTTTTTTTTATATATATATATTTTTTTTTTCTAGTTTTATTTTTATCGATCGATCGACTATGATCCACGCGCGTTATCGAAGCCGCGCGCGGTCTTGTCGTTGGATCGAAGCTCGACAACTATAAGACGACTTGTATTAGAAGACCAGCACGACGTGAAACTCGAGAACCCTATTCGTAGTTTTCTACGATCCTAACGATCGATAGATCCTTTCCTTTCTATCGATCTCATCTTGTTCTTCCTCTTACCCCCCTATCCCCCCCACACAGTCTCATCCCGTCACGGAGCTAAAAGAAGTCACCTCCTACCGCGAACTCGATTATTTTTACTTCGTTTTATTCGCTATCAAATCTTCCATACATGAAGACTATTCGATACTTCATTTCTTTTCTTTTCTTTTCTTGGTGTTTTAAAAAGGATACTTTTTTGTTTTTGAACGTGTACGAAAATTGTTTTTTACGAAATTTGTTAGGACAGTTGAGAAAGTATAATAGGGAAACTTAAGTTAAAGGGAAACTTGTGACAAGAGATTCGAAATATTATTCATACCTACATTTTAGATGTAGGAATTAATTCCAAGAGTTAAGAAGTTCAAGTAATGTGTATCATTAATGGTACACGTAGAAATATTTATTTAATACGATGCTGAAAATATATGGGATTATACAAAATAATAATTAAGATGATAATTAAAAAGATAACTATTTATGAATTGATGATGTAATGAAATATTGTGTGATAATATAACAATTTTTAGTGAAAATATCAAATGGTTTGAAACGGAATGTGGTTAGCTAGATATTTAATTAAATTAAATTAAATCATTGAAATATATATTTAGGTTATTACATGTGCCTATAATTATGAAAGTGGTCTAAGTTAAAATTAAAAAAAAAAATTAGTTTATCAGTTATTTCACACTAAATTATTAGAAACTAAATTTATTCAATGTAATTTTGACGATATCTTAAAAAATGAACCATTTAAATAGTGGTTTTAATTTCAACATCATATAGAATTGAAATACAAAATCAAATGTGCAATTCATGAAATATCTCGTAACAAGAAATATATGATTTAGACTACTTTCATAATTATTGGCATATATGTGTAATATATTTTAAATAATATTTTTATTTAATTATATATATAATATATATTAAATGTGTGCTTGCATTTGTGTTTATGTGTGTGTGTGTAGATGGGGTATTCCAATGAAAGTGTCATTGTTGTGTTGTCAAGATATACGTATGAATGTAATTCGTATATGTTTTCTTATTGGTTTTATGGTGTGAAAGAGCTGGTGCGAAAGTCAGTGGGAAGGTGCACATGTGCGCTTACAGGCCACGAATCCGCGAGCTTAATCGAGCGCGCCTAATGCCTCTCGCTCCTATAAATCGCGATTCTATAAATAGACAAAGTGATATTTAACGCTTGACATTAAAGACGGCGCACCACCAGCCTCTCACTCTCTTTCCCTTCTCTTTCTCTTTCTTTCTTTCTCTTTCTTATTAGAGAGTGAATATCCTTTTTAAGATGTGTGCGTTATGAACGTCAATAGACGTTTAACCCCGTTTATAGGCCCAGCTTGAATTTATTTTATCGATTATGATGATGATGATGATGATGATGCTGGTCCACGAGTAAATCGATATTTATTTACACGTGCGAAATACAACAAGTGTCTTAGAATGTCATAAAAATATTAAAGAAAATTCAACGATGAGAGATGATCAATATTTTTTTTTATCTTATTGAAAGTTCAAAGTGTAGATTATTAAATACGATATTGTTTTAATTTCTAATAGATATTAAAATTCTAACAGAATTGGACGTTTCATATTTCATTGATTTAATAGATATTTATTAGATTGTCAAGTATGAAATGGAGCAATAAATGCACGCAATTGAATTGAAATTTGTTTCATTTCATACTTGAGAATCTTAATAATTTAATAAATTTATATCGTTCGTTGCGATATTTTAAATTTTATGAAAATATTTTAACATTAAAAATCAATATTGGGGATATCTTTAAAAAAGATACAGAAAGATACATTAAGTATCTCTATATATTTATTAAAAATTTTAAAAATATTACGTACGTGTGTGTGTTGTGTGTATTTATATTTAGATGAAATAAAAAATTAAAACACATTAATCGTATGGTTGAAAAAAATATGGCGAACCGCGTCGAAGGCATTCGGGATATAATCGATATATTTCGAGGAAAATTCCATCGATTTGTAATACGTTTCATTAGAATACAATGGCGTAGAATATCCATCCTACCAGGCCGTTTACAACAATCTTGTTCCTTAGTCGTTGAGGATTACTAATATTACCAGAGACATAAAGGAGGATGTTACGTTATTAACATACAATGATATATTACAAAGTTTTACTATAAACAATGTACTCCAAGCACGGTACAAGTTATATACGCTTAGGGTTGCGTACTTATAGTGCGTTCGTGCATGCGTGCATACGTGCGTGCATGCGTGCGTGCCAACGATTTAGCGAAACGTTTCAAAGCGTTGAAATCTCCAAGCTCATTCATTGTTTCGAGAATTGAATGAATCGACGGAATGAACACTGACCTACATTAATTCGTGAAAACCGTACGTGTACGCATCTGGGATTCTTTCTTGACGAATATTTATTGCATCTTTGTATGCACGTAAGGGGTGACGAATTTAAAAACGGGAATACAACAGATGGGAACTTAACAATTTTGTTTCGATTTTGAAACTTTCAAATACATTTTCTACAATAATTTGTCTTAAAGTTCTTTGTTAGCAATTTATTATAAAGAAAATATATTTATTGTTTTACTATAAAATAATAAAATCAAGATATGTTTTTAAATTATTAAAAAATAATTCATTTAAAATGATTATTTTATTAGATTTCAGCTTGATTTTTCTATACGTTTTATTCTTTATTTAATGTTAACTTTCTAATTACGATCTAATAAATAAATCTAATTACGATCTAATAAATTAGATGCATTTCAATAAGAAGTTATAGAATGTCAGCACTAACATAAGATGATAATAACTACTCGATTTTATTTCTTCGTTTCTTTGTATAGTCTGGTACTTTATACACACCTTATGGGGGTCCAGAGAAGACGTCTAACACAACGTTGAACATTAAATACCGCAATCTTAGTTTCGTAGTTGGCGATGCATAAAATAGAAACTAACAGATACTTCGTGTTTTAGATACGCTCTAACGTAATTTTCCTTGATAGTTGAAGTTTAAATCTCCTATTCGTGGTTGAACATTTCGTGCTAGCCAGTTTTGCTCGATTCACCATTCTCTCTTTCTCTCTCTTTCTTAGATATAATTTCTTTAAGTAAAGGACGCAGTTATTTACGAGGTTTAGTCATCTTAAGTATTATCCTGGAATAAGATCTCCTAAGGTTCTTTACGCGTGAGTTTAACGACTCGATCAACGGTGTTTCCATTAATTTCATCGAATTATTAGCCAGTAGAATTCGTAAATTTATCTCTCTCTCTCTCTCTCTCTCTCTTTCTCTCTCTCTCTCTCTGTTTCATTTATGCACGCAGTAGCTTGGTATAGTAGCCACCTTCTTGTTGTGAAATACGATGGAAAGTTTTATCTAGTTTAATCTAACGCGTATGTATTTCGATCGATTATTTCAGACATCGTTGTGGTTCGATGAGCAAGAGATGAAATCTTAAAGTTTTCAACAACAGTAACAGCAACAACAAGAACGAAGACGTTGTTCGTAATATTCTCATAACGTATTATGAAAGTAAACGCAATTCATGAACCTGCTCGTGCAAGAACCTTTCCCGATTTCATTCGAATACTACCCGAGTTGGAATTATTTCCTACTTCCCACAGAGACTCATAGTGTATATATATGCTAATACATTATATTATATATATATTTATACACACTGCTTGTATACATTACGATTTGCTTATTTCGAAATGATACCGGAAATTATAACACCGGTTTGGCAAATGTAGTAGTGAGTGGTAATTCGTGTTATTCAAACGCAAACTCGAAAAGCTTATTGAATTCCATGTATTCTTTATAAACATTTCTAACTTGTGTTAGTTAGTTTAAAAAACTACCTCACGACTGTTCATACGTATCCTATTACTATTTTACTATCCAACTGTTAGAATCGGACGAAACTATAGGCAACGTTAACGAATACTTGATCAAATTACCACCCACGTTTGAATAAAAACTAGATAAATAATAACTAGCTATCATATACTTAATTATACATATACATATATATACACGTAATAGGTAAGTTCATATTTTCGTTAGTTAATCGTATTTGCATTCAAGTTAATATCTCGTCAAAAAATATGATCAAACAAGATTCTAGTAATAATATTATCTAAAGTAAAATGAAAATCTAAACGAAATAAAAGATAGTATTAGATTGTAAGGTATGAAAATGGAGTAAAAAAATGTACACAATTGAATTGAGAATTTGCTTTATTTCATACTTGAACAATCTAATATAAGTATAGTGATAATTCATAGACCAAAAGATGAGAAAATATTCAAGAATATAAACTCGATCGAGAGACAAATGAGAGAGGGTTTGGAAAAGTGGTAGGGGTTGGGGAAAAATATGAGATAAAAGGAAAAAATGGGGAGGGGAGGATCGTAAATAATCGTAGGGTCAAATTATGCAAATTTACGGCGCCATTCCGACACATTAGCGAATACCTATCATTAGGTCTATTAACAACACCTTAGCTGTTACAACCACCACCACCACCACCATCACCACTATGTCCTCATATCGCATCGATCGATTCGGTTCAGCCCTCCTCCTTCTTGACGTAGAAGAAGAAGAAGAAGAAGAAGAAGACTTCTCGGATATTAATGCGGCTCCGAGTTTTCCGGATAGGCATCTTCGCGACCCTGATAAATAGCCCTACTCCTTATTTCTACCTTCTATATACCATCGGGGTTCGATCATATACTCTATAATTATGGTACGCAACGAAAGTGTTGCGCTATAAGCCCTTCCTCGCCTTTGCCTTTGCCTTTGCCTTTGCCTTTGCCTTCGGCTCCGCTCGGTTTGGTTGCTTGCTTGCTATGCTTGCTTGCTATGCTTGCTTGCTTGCTCGTTCATTCGTTCGTTCGTTCGTTCGTTCGTTCGTTCG
>JACGTP010000114.1:49226-77805 GCA_023678845.1 Mischocyttarus mexicanus | reverse complement strand
TTGTACGTCATATTAACGTTTTGTGTTCACTGGGTATATATATGTATTACGATTTTAATTCTAAATATATTCAATAATAAGTTACGAGGATGTATTTAATTTAATACAACTTTATAAAATTGATTAATCTTGTTTTTAGTATTATAAAAAAGAAAAAAGGGAAAACATTTTGCGAATATGAGTAAAAGTATAAACGTGACTATATGTGATTGGTATGAAATATTATTATTATTATAATTCCTTGTTAGATTAATTTTAAATATATCAATAACTCATGAGAATGTATTTAGTTTATAAAACTTCAGAAATTTGATTAATTATCTTTTTAGAAAAAATAAAAAAGAAATAGGAAACACTTTGTGAATATAATTAAGTAAGTAAGTAAGAGTATAAACCCTATCAAGTATATGACAAGTTGAAATATTCTTTTTTATTATAGTTCTCGTCAGATTAATTCTAAATATATCAATAACTCACAAGAATGTATTTGGTACATAAAACTTCATTAAATTTGATTAATCTCATTTTTAGTTAAAAAAGGGGAAACATTTGTGAATATAAGTAAGAGTATAAAACACGATCACGTATATGACAGGTATGAAATATTATTATTATAGTTCTCGTGAGATTATTAAAGTCGAGCAACTATGGTTATTATAGGTTTAATGACCTCACTTATAGTGAAAGGAAAATAATAAAAATAGTTTTTTAGAGACGAGTAATAGGACGGTGACCCCTTCTTTGGAAACATGGGATAGGTGTTCGTAGAAAAATAAATCAGTTCTTGTAAATGGGGAAAGTAATATTGAATTAATGAATGTATATACATATACGAAGAGATTGATATGATCTCTGGAAAGGAAAAAAAATAAATAAATATATGGAATACATAGTTGTATGGCATAAGTGATTACCGAAACGAATAGATTGTTTCTTCTTGTTACCATCTATAAAGAAAGAAAGATAGTAGGGGGTGGGGAGGTAGTATGAAAAGAGAGAGGAGAGAGAGAGAAAGAGAGAGAGAGAGAGAGAGAGTCGAAGCAAGTTCTTCCGTGGTAAAAAGCGGTCTTTGCCATACAGCTTTGAAAGCTGGCCTTGTTACATGGACCGTTGAGTAATACGTTGAGTAACGAGGATCGTGGCGCTCATGGTCTTTCTAACTAAAGTCATCGATCGTCGTTGTCGTCGATGGTTAAGGATAGGATCTAGGAAAAAGCCGAAAGCTTGTGACATTTTTTAAAATTTTTTTTACCATATAACCAACTCATATATGTACATACTAAAGATATTTATGTTTGTTTAAAGAGATAGACACCATACCGTATTTAGGTATAGATATAGGGATTTTAATACCTTTAGGGTAATTAGTGGTTAGCGGTGTTATCACGACACTAGCGAGAGTGATTATCAAGTCATTCAAGTCAAGCAGCCTAGGTACAAAAATAATACCTAGGAGGGTGACCCGCTAACTTCCTCGGAGAGGTTAGCAAACCTACCGGGGGTAAAACCTAAGAAAATGCTCACAGACCCAATGAAAAAGCCTCGGATTGCCAAACTCTCGAGCAGGTTACCAGGAAGACCATTTAAACGATGGTATGAAAGCTGGACCTCCTCATCGCAGGAGTTGTAAAAAAGAATAAAAGTTGGAGAAATACAGGACAGTGTCCTAAACTAAGAATAAGAAGAAGAAGAAGAAGGGTAATTAGTGAGTCTGGTTTGTAAATTATGTTAATAATTATGCATAGTATTCGTAATTATACTTTGGTGGTTGTGACGATATGAAAAGAATATGCGTTAGCCTTTGACACTCATCGTGTTCATTATTATGTTGGATCCATGGGATGTACATAGACGATATTATGTATGTGTATGTGTATGTGTATGTGTATATATATTAGGGCATGCAATTAAGATAGAAATATAGTCATAGTCGACATTATAATGGCTTCTAGAGACGCATAGAGAGACCCTATCGATAATACAAGTCTACGTCTGCTCGTATTAACCCTAACTGACCTAACTCGTTTTACGATAGACTATCATGCCATTGCTTTAAAAGAACACGGTTACCATACTGGCACACTCAAGATATGGTATTTCGCAAGACTCTAAAGACGATTTAGTTTGTATCTTTTTCATTTATTCGTTATGAGTTTGTTGAAAATACTAATATATGTTTTTATATAATTTTAATCTTATATTGTTAGATTGAACGTTGAAGTTCTCTTTTATTTAAAACTTAGCATTTTTTATACCATATTAACTTCAAATTGGGACAAAATAGTTTAAAAACTACGTTGTTTAATCCCAATTTGAAGTTGAAATAGTATTGAATACTTATACGAGATTGTATTCGAATTATGCAATCATAGTCTCCTAATCTTTATTAGCTTTAAGCTCTTAGACGCAATTGCATTTCTTTTTTTTCTTCATTTCCTTAACAACTGTGTTAGCTTAAAGACGTCTCTGTCTCAGATCAATGTAATAAACATAAGGAAGACGTGTATCCTTTTGTTTTTTTATAAACCAGTGAGTTATTATACCCATTTCTCAACTAATTGTAAGCAATTACTCCTATCTCGTTCCACTTCTGATATAAAGTTTTAAATAATTGTAATAATCCCTTTTCATAAGATTCTAAGCTTGAGTTATCCAATTACAACAGATTACCGATAACTTCCATATAACATAAACTAACATCTTCGACTCTTCTTTCTAAACTCTATATTCTAAGCTTATCCCTAAAACTAATCCTCAAAACTAATCCCATCCAACAGAGGAGAATCGGTTTCCTTACAACTTGTATATAATGTTCTTTATACTTTAATCTTATTGTTAAGATCTGCATTTTCTGATAAGAAAAGAATAATATATAGTGGTCAAATCTAAAACGTTTAAAATATATAATCTTAATTTGATATATTTATTATATATCTTCAAATAGATTTCATAATAAAGTCTAACGAGAGAAGAGAATAACAAGAAGAAGAAAAATAACCCCAACAGATACATTTACTATTATAAAATAAGAAATACTTTTTAAATGTTCGATATAAGATGCAATAATATTGCAAAAGAAACACCATAAACGTGTACCTATCTACCTACCGCCGTTCGAATAACTAACCCAAGGGTGTACAAGTTCCCATATACCCTTTTTCGTTATAATCCACTCTCATGCATTCGTCATAGGTGTTAGGTGAACGATATATACCAAGAAGAGGGGGGGGGGTGATACATTAGTTCATATCTCGACCTTGAACAGGACCTCCCTATGTGTACTTTCCTTTTTTATTTGTCATATTGGCTTGTTTCTTGCAAGACGTCATGCTGTTTGAGATTATTTTTAAAAGGCCCGGTGTATCCACGGTATTCCGGGGTTAGTTTTGTCGTTAACCCCCAAGTAAGTTCTCGAAGCAACAACACTACCATTGGTTAATTACCAACCACGTCCTTATTAAAACCAAACAAATTTTCTCGCTGTCGTACTACCATGTGTGCTTGTGCCATAATTAAAAGTAATATCCATTTACGGATTAAAAGAATATTTACGAATAGGAGTCAAGAACAACCAACACTGGTTGACTCCGATGTTCACTTGGGGTTTACTATTACTTATTATCATCTTTATATTCTACGAGATGAAACTTTATGTTAGAGTGATACAAAAAAAGAAGAAAAATAAAGAAATATTTGTATTTTTGTATTATTATTAAAGAAAGACTCAAGGGAACATGGTTTACTTTGCTCATTCGTCGTATACGATCATTTCTGTGTAAATACGACTACGAGGATGCACGTGCATTATGCAAATATTCATGTTGCTCGTAAAACACCAACTAATTGCGTTAGGTACTGTTTTCTATTACTTAAAAAAAATATTTTTCTAATTTAATAACACGAGTTTAATTAAAACTATCATTTATGAGATATGATTATTTTAACGCGAAATTTTGGATTATTGAATTATGCTTGTTAGATTATTTTCTTTTTTTTTCTTATTATATTGATTATAAGGAAAGTGAAAGTGTACAATAATTGTAAAAGACTTTGACGTGATTAAATTATATTTTATTTATTATAAATAATAATATATTTAATACTGTAAAGTAGTGTATGGTTAACGTAAAATTTAATATTTTTTAATTATCGAATTAAAGTGGGCATATTATTTTCATTTCTTATTATTTATAAAAAAAGGTAGGTGTAGAATAATAGTCTCGTTAAAAAGAAGGGAGAATTACAAATGATTTTAATATGATTAAATTATATTTTATTTATTATAAATAATAATATATTTAATACTGTAAAGTAATGTATGGTTAACATAAAATTTAATATTTTTTGATTATCGAATTAAAGTGGGCACATTATTTTCATTTCTTATTATTTATAAAGAAAGTTAAATGTAGAATAATAGTCTCGTAAAAAAGAAGGGAGAATCAGAAAGGATTTTAATATGATTAAATTATATTTTATTTATTATAAATAATAATATATTTAATACTGTAAAGTAGTGTATGGTCAACGTAATATTTTTTGATTATCGAATTAAAGTGGGCATATTATTTTCATTTCTTATTATTTATAAAGAAAGTTACGTGTACAATAATAGTCTCGTAAAAAAGAAGAGAGAATCACAAATGATTTTAATATGATTAAATTATATTTTATTTATTATAAATAATAATATATTTAATACTGTAAAATAGTAGTACGACACTAACAAACATGAATGTTTAAATTCAATGAGTTAAATAATTTGTATTCAAGAAACTATCCTTCAGATCATTAATTATTTAAAAATTTTTTTTATTTTCCATTGACGCATATTATCTTGCGAAAAAAAATAAAATACGAATAAAAAGAGAATGCATTTATTCGTGAAAGAATCCAATTAATTTCAAGAGTCGTGCCACAGAGAGACGACAACGACGAAGACGCACCGTAATGAGTTTCCTTTTATTCAATGGCTTTCCTTATTCGCTGTCATCATTTAAAAAAAAAATTCACAGAAAGAAAAAAAGGATTATTCCTTTTGAAGAAAGAAAAGTTATTGAATTCGAGAAAAAAGAGTGAGAGAGAAAAAAAAAATTAACTTCTACACTATGCCGCAATTGCTTTCTTTCTTTCATTCGCGCGAAGCATCGATTACGCGATTCACAAAGAGTAACTCATGTTTATGGGAAATCAATCTTGAGTTTAATCGTCGAGGACGTTGATCGACCTTGCCAATACGTCACCCGATAAGCTGACGATAAATCTTTCATCGAACGTTTTATTATAGCACGTATCGTAATCAAAGATATCCCCTCGTTTATCGAACGAATCTTTATCTGTTTTCTTCTTTCCCCCTTCCCACCCTCTCTCACTCCTTCTCCTACTTCTCTGCCCCCTTCCCACGCTGATATTTTTGTTTTTAACCTGAAACACGTACTTTACACGTACATTTAATGACGTATTATTAGTTTTATCGCATTCTATTACGTTCTCAAATATTGCAATTGAATTGAGAATTTGCTCCATTTCATATTTGACAGCCTAATATTAGGTCATTTGGAAAGTAATTTCATTTTTTTTCCCCCAATAGAAAACCTAATTGTATTTTATCACAGTCAACTTCACACTTAAACTGTATAATTATTATATATTTTGACAAAATTTTGTTTGGTGCCCTATCAAAGATGGAAAATCGAAAGCAGCATTTTTGGCATGCATATTTTATTCTTTTACTATCGAAAAGGTTAAAATGCAGTTCGAGCAAGACGAAAATTGTGTGATGTCTATGAAGAAGATGTATTGACAGAACGACAATGCCAAGATTAGTTTGCAAAATTTTTTGTTCTGGGAATATCGATGTCGAAGATGCACCACGTTTTGGAAGGCTCGTTGAAGTCGATGAAGACAAAATAAATGCATTGATAGATGCAAACCGTTGAATAATAATTCGTGAGATTGCTGAGAGATCACGTGAAACGTCTTGGCTTAATTTAAAAACCAAAAAAAAAAAAAACCAAATGACTTTCCGAACAATGCAATATACCATGAAAAAGAAATCTCACAAATACGATTATAATTTGTATAAATTGGTTAATTGTTTACGAAGATAACAGCTTTGGTATTAATATTTTGTTATAATTTCTAATTATCGTGATATATTTATCCCTGTTAATTAAATATAAATAAAGAAAAGGAAGGTTAATTGAAATTTGTCGTTTAAATATCACATTGAAAGAACCTGCTGAATAATCCAAAAATCGAGTATTTAAATGTTGATACAGTCGGTTCTTAAAAAAAAAAAGACAAAAATTCCCATTTTTAGTAAGTATTAAATTCATTTCGTGTTTTATTCAAGGTTGTAATTTTTTTCATAAAAACGAAAAGTGATTCCGCGTATTGATATTTAACGCAAAACGGTTATCTGTTTTTATTCGATCGAGAATTCGCTTAGACGTAACACCTGTTGCGGCATGGAAACCACCTACATTGGCCGATCTTAGAATTCGATTACAGAAGCCGAAGTAGTAAAAGAAGAAGAAGAAGAAGAAGAAGAAGAAGATAGGTATCGGGTTTCAGAATACGTTAAGAACGTATCCTGAACGTATCACGCGTAACTCCACGCACATTTACCACGTTTAGCAAGTTGAATCCTTACGTATGTATGTATCTATGTATCTGGTGTTACATCAGGCCTTTTACCACGTAAATTACCGATACAGGATTCGTCGATATATGTGTACATATAACTACTTAAACGTACATATTTTACGTAATTTATACCACCCACCTGTTTTCTGGTTTCTCTAAAATCCGTCTTTTATTAATAAGTAACATAGATTTATGTACAAATGTGTATGTATCTACTTATCTCTTACCCCACCTACCCTATGGAAATCAAACCTTACAGTAGCGATATCAATTTAATGGTAGTATCAGTGAGAGAGGAAATACAGGAGATAGTATAATGATCGGATCGATTTGACTACTATACTCTAGAAACTCTCTCTCTTTCTCTCTCTCTTTCTCTCTCCTCCGATTCTCATTCAATTTATTCACATTGAATTTTTAATATGTGATATTATAAAATGGTATATAATATTACCTTTCGTAAGAAAAATAATATAAAAGATATATATTTCTAGCTTACCCTCGACCTGTATAGGAAGCAACTTCTTAAGTAGATACTTATGTTAGATAGTAGGCAAGTATACTATCGGCATGACATATCTCGCGTTCCTACATTTCGATAGAATCTATCAGTATACTTATCTGAAATCGTTTTGCTTTGAGAATGCGTTTAGTTCCACTTGACGTACGACTGACGTCCCCTAACTCTCTTCAGCTTCCCCCTTCCCCCTCCCCCTCCCCTTCACTTACCTCATCTATAAACGAACAGTTTTTTCATCTTACGATTATCTTTCTCCTTCTCTTCTTCTTCTTCTTCTTATTTTCTTTATTTTTTCTTCTTTAAGTTAAAAAAAAGAACATATAAATATATTATATACCTTTGTTATCATTTTTTCAACTTTATTTTTCTACTTCGAGGGAATCGAAAAGAAGAAGAAGAAGAAGAAGAAGTAATACACCTGTTTAAAAATATATTGATAAAATTCATATACGTGTGTTAAATCAAACACACGTGTAGTTTATGTTTATGTATGTATTTGTGTATGTATATAAGAATATACGAGAGTAAGAGAAAATGTATTCTTTGCAAAGGCGTTATCTTCGCATACCTTCGTGCTTTGTCACACGATCGATAAACGAGGTTCGAATATAAATTCCCCCTACCTTTTAACCCCTTCTCCACGCCCCTCTACTTCCCCCCTCACCAACCATTCCTTGTATAACGACTTTCAACGTAATTCTTACCAAGGACGATCATATGGAAAAATAAACATTGACTAGCGTCAGCTGGTGGTCTTTCTGTATAATTCTTTAAAGTATATTTATTTTATTTTTTTTGTTTCCATTTTGCTAAGTGGTGGGTGGTACTGTACGTGTTACTATATGAAATATAATACACGTTTAGATACGTTTAAATAAGAACCTCATGTATGTATGTATGTATGTATGTATGTATGTATTTTTAAACGATTAATTAGATTCTTAATTGTACGTACATTAGTTGTGTACGTACGGAAGATGACATATACTCGATAAAGAATAATCATATTTTTATGGTAATCTAATAATTACACGTATTATTTTGTATAATTTTAATTCACGTATATGTGTATATGTTGTATGTAGTTGTATGGAGTAAAAGGAAATTAAAAAAAAAGAAGGGAATGGATAGGATTTGTAATCAGGAAGAAATATGAATAATTATATTCTTTTCTAGACATTTTTATTCTTCTAAACAAACATACTCATACATATAGATTGTATATATGTAGTTAAGAGTGAATTAAAATAGAAAGAATTTGAAAGAACTAGTAGAATAAAAATAAATTTTAAATGAGGATTCGAAATCAGGAAATTAATATGAGTAATTATATTAATTATATTAATTATATTACATATATATATTATTATTATTATTATATATATTATATATTATATTATGTATTATATATATTATATATTATGTTATGTATTATATATATATATATTATATATATTATATATTATATTATGTTATATATATTATATTATGTTATATATATTATATTATATTTATTATATATAATAATATATATAATAATATATATATAATATTGTTAAAAATAAATTAAAATTAAAAAAAATTTGAAAAAACAAATAGAATAAATAAATTTAAAATAAGGACTCGAAATCAGGAAAAAAATACGACTAATTATATTCTTTTCTTAACATTTTTTGGTCACCTAAATAAATATACATATGTATAAAGATAGATACAAAGAGGTATAAGCATATGCAGATATATATACATATATAGTTAAGAATAAATAAAAATATAGAATTGGAAAGAACAAATAGAATAAATAAATGAAGAAAGTATTGGAAAGTAGGAAAAAAAGAAAATATGGGAAAAAGACTCTCGTCCAACTCGGCCTTCTTCGACACACCAAAGAATAAGAATAAAAATAAGTAGAAGAAGAAGAAGAAGAAGAAGAAAGACGTCCGCGTAACCTTCGAAGTTGAGTAACCTCGAGGTATGCAGCGAACGGTCAGAAACACAATTATCCCCTTCTAATTACATCAGATTAATTTTACTGGCGGGCGATACTTACACATACCCTCAACGTATCTATCTACCTTCCTACATACATACATACATAAATACATACATTCAATACATACATACGTGTACCTAACAAACACACCACTATGCATTCGTCGATAACTTTTATCTTACTCGACATAAATATATCTATCTATCTATCTATCTATCTATCTATCTATCTATCTATCGATCTATCTCTTTTCAACTTAAGAAAACAAAATTCTTCTCATCTTATTCTATCAATGTGGATTCATCCAACGAATCGGGCAGATCGATTTCGCGTACGTAAGACAAGACGAGCGGAAGACCGGCAGGTACCTTGCAGGCTTTCTCCGTATCGCATCTCGAATAAGAGAGGAAAAGAGAAAGAAAGAGAGAGAAAGAGAGAGAGAGAGATCCGGTCTCTCTTTTTCTCTTTCTCTCAAAGACCATCACGGAGAGCAACAGCAACAGCAGCAGCAGCAGCAGCAGCCGTCCGAGACGGTCCACAGGTAAGCGTGACGGCCTTGCAAGGTTCTTTCCAAGGTCGACTCTAATACCCTTCCTTAACTCCCCTTTCCCTTCTCGTAAGATTCCCTCTCGCAACTTGTGCTTCTTGCTTTCCTTCTTTTTTCATTCCCGGCCCTCGACCAAGAAGTTGTCTTCCCTTCTTTCTCTCTTCCCTCTTTCTCCTCTTACGAAAGAAAAAACTATGAACACATTCGTGAGTATTCGTGATCGACAACTACGTTGGTTCATTCGTTCATTCGTTCATTCGTTCATTCGTTCATTTGTTCACACGTGAATAAAGAAACCCACCTTTTTGTTTGGAATTCGTAGCTCGTTCTTTCTTCCTACTACTCTCCAACGAAATAAATACTCCATCAGTATAAGAAAGATAGATAGATAGTTAGTTAGATAGATAGATAAATAGAGAAAGAAAAGATTGAAATTCGTTTATTCAAAGTTGATCTTTCGATCGAAACAGGATACATACACCTGAGAGAGTGGAGTATAACAAACAACAAACGGCTGGCTATCGGCAGTGGGCAAGAAAAGAGGTCGGCAATCTTTTGCAATAGTTGATCACTATACCTATAAGGCATTGCCCACGCGAACATTGATCTATTCCTAGGGGGAGAAGAAATGCATAAGCTTGCACGTGCTCCGGCATGTGTGAAACCAGTTCACGTGTGAACTCGCGCATGGTTCTCTCGTACCCTTTCCCCTCCACCCTCCACCCTCACCCACTGTTCCATCTTTTTTCTTTATTTATTTATTTATTTATTTATTTATTTGTATTCTATTGTTGTTCTATCTTTTTGCTCACTCTCTCTTTCTCTCTCTTTCTTTCTATTCGTTTACATGCAAGTTAAACGTGCACCTGTATTCTGCTCGCTCATCGCCAATGGTGCTGCTTTCTTCGCAGCTGCAGCAGAGATTATGCACCGAGCTCAATTCTAAGCGGATATTATATTCATGCTAGTTGTCGATGAAAATCATGAATAGTACGGATCTAATCTAGAAAGATTATCACGGGGGTTTTTGTTTTTTCTTTTTTATCGATAAGACTATGCCGATTCTTCCTCGTCATTCTATAATTGCGATCTTTGAATCGTGTGACGTAACGTCATGTTTTACTATTTTTTGTTTTGTTTCGAAGGAATACAACTAACAGTTTTATCATTCTGATAAGTAAATATTAAAATTGTGGTGCATACGTTAATTAAGTTATTCGATTTAAAGATTATACATTCCAGATGTAACTCAGATTATTCGTTTTGTAATTAACATAACATTCAAATTATTGTGAGTTTTATTATTAGGTGTTGGATTTAATTCGTAGGGTGTTTTTATTAAAAAATAACGATTTATTTGAAATGAAAGTAAAAAATTACATTATTGAAAGTACTGCCCATCGCTTGCCACTACTTTTTCCCATTTTTCAAGTAACTGTCGAATACCCCGTCGAAAAAACTCTTCGTCCTTGGAGGCAATCCATGAATCGATCCAATTTTGCCAATCCTCATAAGATGTTAATTTTTCCCCTGATAAACCATGAGCCATTGATCGAAACAGGTGGTAATCCGAAGAGGCAATACCCGGAGAATACAGCGGGTGGGTTAAGACTTCCCATTTCAATGTTTCCAGGTATGTTTTCACTTGCGTTTCACCACGTGAGTTCGAGCATTGTCGTGCAGTAAAATAACTTTATCGTGCATTTTGCTTCATTCCGACCGTTTTTCCTTCAATGCACGACTCAAACGCATCAATTGTAACCAGTAGCGATCCCCAATGATGGTTTCATTGGGTTTTAACAATTCATAATAAACTACACCTTGTTGAGTACCATCAAATACAAAGGAAGAGCTTAGATCCATGAATATTGCGTTTTGCCACTGATGATGATGATGGTTGTCCGGGCTTAACCCATGATTTTCTACGCTTAGGATTGTCATAATGTATCCACTTTTCATCACTAGTAACAGTACGATGTAAAAAACTTTTTCTTTTGTGTTGTTCCCGTAAAAACACTTTATTTGGGATAATCCTCAACATATTGAAATAATAGTAACATGATGTTATTAACAATTAAAACATAATATTTGTCGTAAAAATAAAACCTTGTTAGAGCTGGTTTACGATAAATTTGTTTCTGAAGATGAAAACAGAATACTTTAAAACTCATGTCATCTTTAGTATAACGCTACGAGTTAATTCCAACACTAAATATGTACGTCATAATTATTTATTTATCGCGAATTATGTTAATATATTTGATTATCAATCGTTCTTCGTAGAAGTTATTATCATTGTTATTTGTTACGAATCTGTTTTTTTTTTTTACTTACGGAAAATCCATCCATGTATCATTTTTTTAACGGAAACAACATAACTGCGTATTGGAATTCGTTGAAAATTAGATATGATGTTTTAATTCGATCGAATAAGAAAAAAAAAAAAAGATAAGACGAAAAGTTCTTTGCCTTGACTTATGTAAAAAAAAAAAAAAAAAAAATTCCCTCGATTAATCTGAACGATGATAAGGTTTCTCGTTCGGAAGACATTTGGTTCCAATTAATGTTGATTATTCGAACGTTCATTTGCGTCAAAGGTTAACGTTTAATGATTTCAAGCTCATTGGTCGTTGAAAGATGCCAAGCAGTCTGGAAATTGCGTGTATGCTAATCGACTTTAATACTTTTTTTCTTTTTACTACAATTATCTCGTAAATTGGCAAACGTGCGTACATTCGACAAGAGATTAAAGTCCAACTTGGAAGAAACGTAAATTAATAATCAACGAATACACAAAAAGGATTTTTTATTCTCTTTTTTTGTTTCTTCTTCTTCTTCTTCTTCTTCTTTTATTTTCATACATTTTAGTCACGAATATATCCAACGAGATAGTCAATTAATCCGTATCGAATTGTAATTAATGGTTAAAAACATTCTGATTAATGATCGCGAAAAAGAATTTACGAGCCGCGCGTGTGATTTCGAATACGAAAGTCATTTTTCTTTTTTTTACGTTCACTTTATAAATACAACTTGCAATAAGGAATTTACATCGGAATGGTATTTATCAGCTGTCTGATGAAAACAATACTACGATACGATTTGAAATACGCTTGAAAAGGTTTTTTTTTTTTTTTACAACTTTCAATCGTACGACAGAAAATTCTATCATGTATTATTTTAATATGTATTTATCCTAATCTGTTTTTCAAAATGTTACGAAATCTAGAACTTGTTTTATTATTATATAAACGTAATATTGTGTTCAGGTTTTTTTTTTATCAATGAATCACGATCTAAACACACGCGTATAGATTTTATATTCATTTTTATACAACACTGGTAATAAATATTCAATATTCAATATTATAAAGACAAATTGTTTATACAAAATTGTTGTCATTTTATTTGTATTTCAAAAAATTAGCTCATCCAAGAATTCGAATCTTGGATCTTTCTAAAAACATTGACACGTTATTAACAAACAATTTTTATTACAGTTTTAATAGAATAGTCATTTAATGTTAATTCTTATTAAAAAAATATTGATCTATTCAATCATTGAATATCATCTCTTAAAACACGTATCTTCAAAAATCTTTTGTAATTAATTTTCATTTAATTTTTTCATCTTCTATTCTCCAATCCTAATATCATTTATTTAATTAATCTATTAAAAATAGCATTCAATTATTAAATAAATTTATCCAAATATCTACAGAATGAAATGATGAAACCCTGAATAAGTAGAATTATTGAACAAAAATGATTAAATTTATGAGATATTAGCTTGTGGAAAAAGAAATCCATTATTTTAAGGATTAAATAAACGTAACAATAATAAATTTCTTTCTTCCCTTAAGCTAATATTTAATTTTATTAACAAATTATAAGACGTAGTTATTTTGATTTTATTAATTCATTTTAATGAGGAATACTAGACACAGAGTTCTTTGACTTGTAAGAAAGAAACGACTGATGAAAATTGGAGATAACCGAGTATACTTACATCTTGCATCGACCTTTCTAAATTTTCTAACAATAGAAAAGTTGTTTCGCGTACGTGGGAAGTTCCCAAGTATAATAACAAAAAAATGTCGGAAGTAAGCTAGTATATATGTGTATATTTATGTATACATATATGAAAGAGAGAGAAAGAGAGAAAGAGAGAGAGAGAGAGAGAGAGAGAGAGAGAGACTAACGTTGAAGATCGAGAGTGAAATTAATTAATTAATTAATTAATTAGTACAGTAATCCCTGTAAGACTCTCTAGTTTGACTAGACAGTGTTTTTTAGCAACAACAAAAGCTACTATTTCTCGTCACGAAACAACAACTTCGAATTGAATATTTATCAACCGTGTCTTCTTTATGTGTGACATAGTCTTCTCAAGGGAAAGGCGGGTTACAGGGTTAACGATACGGAATTTGCAAGCCAACAGCGAAAGTGATATTACCATGGATTCGCAAATGTTGCAAATCGTGTCACCTTTAACTCCTCGAGACTCTTTTCGAGAGATGAGAATACGTGACAGTCATTGGATGTCAGTTGTTTATATAAAAAAAAGTAAAAGAAAGACAGATATAAAAAAGTAATCATTCATTCCACGACGAGATCGAATTTCTCGAGATCCTTTCTTTTTTCACCACGAATTTACCATTCAAGTAAGTATCCGATTTCTCCGATATTTTCTTCTTTTTTTTCCCCTAATTTTCTTGGATATCATCTCTCGAGTGATTCAACATTTAAATGCATATTGCAGTAACAGTAATTTTATTAATATTGTTTATTTGATCAGAAATATTTTAGCAAATGTTGAATGCTTTAATATATTTTGTTTTCTACTTTGAATTAAGTTGGTCAAACGATTTTAATATTGTTATTAATATGATGTCAATCGATATCGTGTATACTAAATTGATAAACATTTCATATCAAAGATTTACCTTAACGGGAAGATGTGATTAAAGTATTCAATAATATTACACACTTTGTAAACATTGATTTTATTATTTCATAAAATATAATCTTCTCGTTGAAATGTTCTTAAGTTTATCTAGAATAGCTGTTTACTAAATTCTCATATTACTTTTCTGTTTTAACAATAATATTCAAATATGAAATATTACAAATATAAATAAAACAAAGTGCTTATAAAATGAATTTGATGGGTTATTAACGTCTTTAAAATATAGTTTAATAATTTATTTTAATTTCCAATTTGAAATTTAAAAAAATACTTATTCAATCTGGTCGTATCAAAAAAACAAAATATCCATGTTATATATAAATATTATATAATTATATATTTATAATAATAAAGTATTATTTGTGTGTACCTTGTGATTGGTATTTAAATATTATTTTGACGTTACTTTTTCACAATGTGGTAACTTCGATGGTGATCTTTGAAAAAAAAGGGAAAACAATTTGTACACCGAAGTATTGTTCGATATGCATGAACAAAAAATGACACAGTGAATGTTCGCAAATCAAACAAGCAAAGACCCGAAGGCATATCGTAGGTCAGATAGAAAGCACTTTCGCCCACGACATCCGTTGGTCTGGGTTCGTTCTAACCCTAACTCTCTCATATATGCATATTATATCTATATATGTATGTATGTATGTATGTATGTATGTATGTATGTATGTATGTATGTATGTATGTATGTATGTATACGTATACATAAGTTTATTTACACGCTAGCATGCAACGAGTGTAAACCGAACGTTGTGCACTTTGCACGCCTACAAGCGGAAGGAATTTCAAACTACCGTTCGACCTACGTGCTTAGTCGTCTCTTTCAAATCTTAACTCGTAAATCATTGCACACGGATCTGTATATTAAGCTTGATATTACGATAGATTCGTGGGAATCGAAAGATCTTCTATTTTCGATTAATCCAAACTAGAATTTTTGTTTTATTTTCTTTTGCAACGGTGGATAAGAAGTATCATTTATTCGGAAATACGATGAAAGATACAACTGGGATGACGTGATAGAATTTATGGTTAAATACAGTTTTTCATAATAAGATGTTTATAAAAATTAATATAATAGTATATGTAGATATATTTTATATCTTATTGATTAGGAGCAATATCGAATTTTACCACGTATTTTCAGTGTAATGAAACATTTATCAATGCAACGAATAAATTTCGAATTACATGTTGACAAATATTTTATAAATTTAGGATAGATGTATATTAATTTTAAATTTAAATAATAATTTTAAATGTTTAATTAATAATAGACTTAAATTAATTTTGTTGTTAATTTTCATATTATAGTGTTTTAGTTTGTCGTATAACGTTGGATAAGAAATATCATTTATTAGTTAAATACATTTTCATAATATATATAAACTATTAAAAATTAATAATATAACAATGATATATATATATGTGTGTAATAGTATATGTAAATATATTTGACATCTTATCAATTATGCACAATATCAATTTTGACCAAGTAATTTCAATGCAATGTTCTTGAAAATAATTGTGTTTATAACATAACACCGGTTATCAATTAAATTAACAATTAAGAATAATTTATAATCAATCTTTCCACGTAATTAAACATTCTACTACATTTCTAAATGTTAAAGATAGACACGTTTAAAGTTGATAATTAAAATAACACACCCGTGTTGGAGTTAGAATGAGGAATTTCAACTTGTTCGCGTATTATCTTCTCACGCGAATAAAATACGTTTCTACATACATATAGATTCATATATATGTGTGTGTGTGTGTGTGTAAGTCCGAGTAACAACATCTTCCTGATAATTATTATCGACACTAAACACGAAGTCCGTGAGGTCAGCCAGTAAATCACTGAGGACGATAGGGCGCACGCGTAACAAAGTTAAGAACCACTTCCTTGAGAAAGATCTACTTTGGGATTTCTTCACAAGGAATATCACAAGGAATAATAATCCTGATCGATCTCTTGGAAAAGCTTTCACACGACTCTTTGTAAGTCTTTCGCGAGAAAGAGAGAGCTCTTCCATGGTACATGGCTCGAAAAGACGTCTTCGCTTTTCAAAGATATTTCTATTATTCATTTGAAATTATCATGCTAATTATGCACCACTTGTATATGTCTATTATACACTAATAGTAAAGGTAATAGAAAAGGAGATAATTATTTTTAACATTGACCATATTTACAGTTATTCTAACTAATATGAGATTTCAAAGAAATACTTGAAATATCATCTTTGAAATAAATCTTATTTTGTTAACTGTAAATTTGAATTAGTTTCTTTTGGTCTATTTTTTTTATGTTAACTTTGAAAGAAATACTTTTAATAGATTTTATTCTATTTTATATTTGATTTCTAATTTTCCTGTTTTTGAAATAACATTTTAAAAGGAATATCTTAAACTGTGATTTTTATAGAATTGTTTTACAGTACTCTCACGTGTGTTCTTATTTATTTAATACCAAACGATAAATTTGTTTAAAATTATTTCTAACTTTCTTTTTAAAGAAAAATTAACTGTTACTATCCAATTAGAACTTTTTCTTCTTATTTCCAAAAAAAAAAAGGTAAACATTTTCTATTTCTTCCAAAAATAACTGTTACATTAGAAATGAACATTTCAACAGTTTCTTTCAAATCTTGGTCACGAGTATGTATTTGTACTTTTATTGTAAATATTAGTAACAATATAGATGGAAATATTTTAACAAATATCTTTATAGAAAAATATATATATATTAAAATATTTGAATATACTTTTGAGATTTAGAGTATAATATCACAAGTTGGAAACACTTGTTCGTATATTTCAAAGTAAATCGTACAAATATTATGTAAAATACTTGGAAAACAAATTAATCTGATTGTGAGATCAATCGAAAGAGAAAAAAAAAAAAGAAAGAATAAGAGGAAATATTAGAAAGAGTGAAAGAGTGAAAGAGAAAGAGAGAGATAGAAGAAGTAAAGCAAACACGATATCGATAGTATCAAATACCAAGAAAATATATATCGGGTGGTGATTACACCTGAATCACCGTTTCTCGTTAGCTGTTATTTATCGGCAAACGTGTAACGTGTCTTACGAATAAGCTAATGTAAGAAATAAGAAACTAACTAACGTTAAAATGTTACGAAACGTTGAGTGGACGAAGCTTGACTTGTTGGTCGGTGCTAAGTGCCTTAATTTGCTCTAATTGCCCGAGCTTCTGGAAGTTCTCCGCATTCCAAGCCGGGTCATTCTCAACTCGCTGTTCAATATTCCGCTATTCGAGAAGATAAGATCATGATAGAGTCTCTTAAGAAACTTGTCGTCTTCGTCCTCCAAACTAGTCGTAGTTGTCATTGATGCAACGCAAAAGCTGATCGCCTACGCGTCTTGAAATATCTTTTGAAAACATATCAAATCGTATTCCTAAATGTTTCTTACTTTATTTTCAATAACTTTTGTATCCGTAATTTTTTTTATATATTAGCTTGGTGGAAAAATAATGTCGGATTTTTTGCCACAATTCAATTAGAAAATCCGACATTTTTTTTCCACCAAGTAAATATTTTTTAATTTTAACTGACAATGAGTTATATAATAATTCTTGCATACACAATTTATTATATATCGTATATAGAAAGTTAATAGAATATAAATAACTCTAATAAAACATAAAATAAAATTTGATACGTAGAATAATAAAATGAGATCTATTGGTTAAAAGAAAAAAAAAGAAGAATTATTTTTAAATTAGATTGAATTAGAAAAGTGCAGTTGCATCTAACGTATGCATCTGCATATAAAATAAAGTCATAATCGAATTTAGAAGGATAATTTGTAATTTTTAACTTAAAAATAAAGAATAATGATTTGTCCCAGTTTCAAGAGTAATCGTTTTGTATAATACAATATATTACAACACAAACGATTTCTCCTATTTTCTTGTGTGTATGTATGTGTGTGTGTGTGTTTTTCTTAAATAGAACGAACATGATCCACGTGAAAAATTTTGTAATCATAGTAGATCCACGTTCTACTGATTGTGGTGAGTGTTTTTATATCAACGACGAGTTCGTGATTTCTCCGAAAGAATTCTGAAGTTATATCCAGGAAGTTATGACGACGAGCAGGTCTCTCTCTCTCTCTCTCTCTTCCTCTCTTTCTTTACCGTCCTTGAGACGCGTTGAATGACATTTGTTTCCCATATGAAGAAGCCAGGTTCTAAGTCCCATAGGACAGCTCATTTGTCATAGTCATCGGTAGAGAATGGATAAGTTAGCTTAAAACGTGTATTACTCTTTGACTTTATAATGACAACACACCCTTTTTGTCCTAACTCTCATTACTGAACTGAACAAAACAAAAAAAAAAAAACAAAAAAAAAACACTATTTGATTTTAGTAGTAAAGAATCTCATTTGTGAAAGTTCTTCTATATTTTTGTTTGTCGGTTAACCCGTACTTTGTGTAAAGATTGATGACCAAAATCCGAAGGACAGTGTTATGAAAGACTTTTAATATTAACAATAAGTTACTCGTAATTTGTTGAATATTTTAACAACAAAAATTGTACAAATATTTTTTTACCAACAATTCATTATACGTGTGTTAACATTTTTCTACGTGATTCTCCATTAATAAAAGATCAACGAGAGATAAATAATGGAAAATAAATATTAGTTAGTATGATGTATTAAATTTATGATTTTATGAAATTTAGAAATCTGTCAAATTAATGAGATTTTTAAATCTATCGTAAAATAATGTACGTCAGTTATCCGATAACCTTGATAATATAAAAGAACGTTTAAATACATATATAAGTACTTATACACACACACACATGTATATATCATCGTTGAATCATTGGAGTAGTAGGACAAAGAATAAGAAGATCAAAGTGAGTTATGTCTTAATTCGATCGAGATGCGTGAACCACTCGGGAAGAAGAAGGCATCGTTCTTACTGAGTTCTCGAATGGACTAGTAAATGGTCAGCAACGGCATAGCACCGGCTTTCACCCATCCATCTTCGTTCGAAGCGCACAAGTTTTTTGCCATCAACGAAGAGAACATTGAAGCAAAAGCGACGTTAGCCACGTTCCACGAATCACCGTCAAAAAGTTACATCCAATAGGGTAATAAGATCGATTGTGTCTTAGCATACTTTAAAAGAAAAAAACAACAAATCTTTCTATGATATATGTACCTAAACTGTGATTAGGTTGTTAGGAAAGTAATTTCGTTATTTCCCCAACAGAAAACCTAATTGTATTTTCTCACAATCAACTTCAAACTTAAGCTGCATAATCGTTATATATTTTGACAGATGATATAGTAAAGCTTATTTGTTGAAAATTTTGTTTGATTCTTTGCAATAGTTTTTGTTTAATGCCATATCAAAGATGGAAAATCGAAATCAACATTTTTGGCATGCATATTTTACCCATTTACTATCTAAAAGGTAAAAATGCAGTTCAAGCAAGACGAAAATTAAAAATAAGTAGAAGAAGTTAGAATAAGTTATAATAGTAGTTTGTTAGAATAAGTATGATAGTATTAGGTAAACCGGAAAGTAATGTCTTTATTTATGTTTCTTTCTCACGACTTAGAAGTAGACTCTAGTTGATAAATGATAAACAAATATTGATATACTCAGAAAAGACATTACTTTCCGGTCCACCTAATTACATCATAGGTTAAAATAGAACGTTAATCGTGTTTGAGGTGCAAATTGTGTACGAAAATGACATTTTTTGTCTTATGTTAATGTGTTTTTCATTAAAAAAAAATAAAATTATACGAAGAACCCTGGTATATACTCGTTTACACCATGCAACGTGCACCATGAACATTTACAATTTCTACGGGATGTTTTTCTGACGACCATCTGCCTACCCTGTAAAACGTTGTTAGAAAACTACCATGTTTGTAAGTATTGTAGAAAAGAGTCAGGTACTTACATAGCCTACCGTATATTCTCGTACTTATTATAAGAGTAGTAGTAGTAGTAGTAGTAGTAGTAGTAGTAGTAGTAATAATCTGTACGAAGGAAGATAACGATTAATTCTATAAGACATAAGTGCCAGGACTAACGTGTGTCCTTCTGAGAATCCTCATGCGAATCCTCATGCGAATCCCACGATGTTAGATGAGAACATTTGTAATGAGCTTTCTGATTTAACGTTTTCATCCTCCAGAAGAAAATGCAATACTTTTTTTATGTAACAAAATTTCTTTTTTAATACAACGAATATTATTTTTATTTATAATCGAATATATAACCGTGACAAAGTTGTAAGTTTTTTAACATATCATTTAAATCGTGTAATTAAAAAAACAAATAAATTCTATTTCAATTCTATTTCAATTCTATTCAATAACTATTCTCCAAATGTAAAGTCACTGACCAGAAGTAAGGGGAGGTTGGCAAAAAAGTATGAATGTTGCATATCGGTACTCCACTATCGATTATAAAAATAATTTTAAAAACAACAGAAGAAACTTGTTTCGCGTTAAGAAATGTACTTTCAAGTAGGATTAATTCAAATACATAGAAAATATCAAGAAATATTCTTCTACTGTACAATACTCTAAAGAATATGTTTTTTATTTGCTGATTATAATCGTGTAAATCACAGATCATTGCATGGATGTTGATTATAAACGGTACCCATAACGAAAGGGGTTAATAGAAATGAAAAATATGACTTTAAATGGGAAATAATAAAAATATATTTTAAATGATTTCTAAATATCGATTAATAATTTTAGATTCAGAGAAAATAGATGGTACAGATCAATCTATCATCGAGTAGAATAGAATGATGCGTATGTTAAAACGGCGCGAATAAGCGCCCAAGGCAAGCTCGTGCTTTCTACGATGGACAGTGAACAGGAAGATTCCACAAAGATTGCTCGATACGCTATTACAGCAACGCGAAATCCCCACAATCTATCTCTATCTTTATCTATCTATCTATCTATCTATCTATCTATCTATCTTTTACTTATTCTCGTTCGCGTGTGTTCAAGTATCTGGTTCTGCAAGGATTTTCTGGAAACCGGGGTTACCAGTTTGAAGCTCTCTCTTTCTTACTAGTGAGTTAATTGGCGAACGTAGTTACTTCATCGTTGCAAGAAAGAGAGAGAGAGAGAGATGCACTTGGTTTCTGTACTAGAAGAACGTCTTGACATTGTGTCGGGACTCCTCCTTTCGCGAAGGGGAACACTTTGACGCGGAAGAACGATTTAACGATCCTCGGCAATTTCCATACGTCTCGTGGAAAACACACACACACACATTCACAGAAAAAGAAAGAGAGAAGGAGAGAAAAGAGATAAATCAAACTGACTTAACATTCTTATTACGAAGTTAAATGATTAAAATCGTAAAACCAAAGAAACATATGGGTAGGAGAATTTTTGCGAAATTCCATTACGTCTATGAAAACTGATAAAAAAAAATTTATTCTTATCAACTAGGAGAAACGAATTGTTTACTTCAGTTACCAGACTGCGAGACTTCGATCGGATCTGATGTAAAAATGTTACATTATCTCGACTCTCTTCCTTTTTACGTTTGATCAAACTCGAATACGTTAATACACGATCACGTTTTTTTCTTTTTTTTTTTTTTATACTTCTTCTTCTTCTTCTTCTCGCTGTCGTCACATCTTATTTAAGTATTTTTCTTTCCTCCCTCTCTCTCTCTCTCTCACACACACACACATTCTTTCATTATTTATTTTTTATTTCTTGATATTTTCCATTACAAGTTTCGCAATAAAAATCTTACCACTTCGTTATTAGTCATCTTTCTGTCACGTGTACCCTTCATCAAAATATACACATATTTTACATTTCGCAAGCTTAAGATCGCAATATGTTTATAAAAATAAAAATTAAACATCGAAGAAAAATTGATAGGTAAATTAATAACCACAATTAATCGTATTGTATATTGTAACAAAAATTGTTGGTGGAAGAGTGGACAAGTTATATTAGTTTAGGGGAAATAGAAATCCATTACTTTTGCGTGCTATTTAACGAACAAATAATGTATTTCTTTTTTACCTAATGTAATATATTGTGATAGGATAAATCTAACACGATTGGAATAAAAATTAGGTCATTTGAATTTTTAAGATTGACTAAGAAAACAGAAGATGGTAAATCGAGTTACATGTCGGGATTTAATGTCAGTAGATTTACATACAATCCAAGTGGCAGATGTTAACAGGTCACTTTATCAGAAATCATTTCTATATGTGATACATTTACGAGAACAGCTGTTCGATTTGCGAAAGAGTACTATTGCGTACTACCACGTTCTCTTTCTCTCTCTCTCTTTCACACACACACACACATACACAAATATTTTATTTTCCTTTTATTCTGGTATCGAAGCCAAGCAAGCTCTGCGTTTGGCAGCTACTGGCTACGTAAAAGAACGACCACTTGTTCAGCGTGTTTTCCTATTAGGTCGTTACAATGCTAGCCACCAGTAAAACCCTACTACTACCTTCTGCAAACTCCATTCGTCTAACTAAACCGAACACGGTTTAACTTTGAAACAAAGAACTTACGAATAAGGTGATTACTATGGATGAATAAGATTTGTCTTTTTTTGTCAAACTTAAAATTACAATTTATTTTCTAATTTTATAAATGATATCAATTTGTCTCATGATTTCTATAAACTCGCGATTACTATGATAAATATTTCCTTATTCCGACTTCTTTTTTTTATTTTTATAAATCAAATATTTAATCAAAGTTAAATTACAATTTGGATAGCATCGAATAAATGTAACAGAATGTGTTTGTAGAAAAGGGAAAGTAAAAAGATGCATAATTGATTCGAATAGAAATAAAATACAAGATAAATAAAGTATTATAAAAATATATTAAGTTGGTGGAAAAAAAATGTCGGATATTTTCATTGAATTGTGTCTAAAAATCCGACATTTGTTTTCCACCAATCCAATAAATATACAAATCTAAATTTGTATTTAGAGTCAATTCAAAAGGAGAAAATAAAATAAATATGATCGCTTATCTTTCTTACGAGAATGTCTGGTACTCGGTTTTCATCCTTGGTAAGAACTTCGTTTCCACGGATATACACGCGCGTCAAACTCGATACATTTCCGATAAGCAGCGGTTATATCGCAGTCGTTTGTGTATATATATCACACGTACGTGTATATATATATGTGTGTGTGTGTAGGTATGTGAAACGTCGAAAGAGTTAAGAGAAGCATGAAGTAAAACTCGAAGGCAGGCAGGCAGGCAAGCAGGCACACGTGCGTTCAGATCGTACATCATTCAACGATCGAACCAATACGAATTCTCGTTCGCAATTTCAGTGATTTGCGATCTTTGGTAGAGTATTTCGTTCCTTATCGACGTTTCGTGAAATATCAATGATATTGAGAATTGTTAAATGAATTTATCATTATCTCCAGTTAAATTAACTATACTATTCATATTATTTCTGTGTAAATATTACATAAGGTGTTACAAATATCATTAAAAAAGAAGATAAAGTTATTTTCAATGAAAAGACAAAAAAATGTATATACAGTTATTGAATCATTAATTATTCTCAAATTACTTCAATTTCTTTGAAAGTACTTTAAGATATTATTAAAATATTTTCATTATCAAATAGTACGTGTCTAATTCTTGAATATATTAACATTAAACAAGTACAATAAAAATATTTAAGATTTGTTGTTAAACGTAATGGACTACAAATTACGGTTTTAATCGTCTTAATTATATTTAATCTAATTGTATTAGAATTTGAAATCTTTACAAGTTAAATATCTATTATTTTTCATTTAAAATACATGATTCACTGTATATCAATGTCAGGTAAACGGTATTTAAAATCTGTACTTTTAGTAGAAACTAGATATAATTAATTGCTCTCGAAGCATTGCACTAACACACACACACACTTTCACACATACACATATAAATAGAAACGGAAGTAAATAGTATATATGTATATAATGCGAAATAATATTGCGAAATGTTGATTAAGCAAGACAACTTTAGACGAGCTAATACGCCTATTTATTTTCATTAATTTCTAAAGAACTAGGGGAACGATCGAATAGGTTGGTTAACTATACTAAGCTTAGAAGATATATCGATCTGTTGGTAATTCGTTCCAAGGAACCTCGATTACGCGTTAGACGATTTTACACAGGCTGTATAGTTGAATTTATCCAGATATACGTAAGGGATAGAAAGAACGCCATTTACGTCAAATTAGCTCTATTAGAACGTTAACTTTGTAATAGTATTAGTAAAGAAGTAATATAATCATGAGAAAAAAAAGATTTTCCTCTCTCTTTCATACTACTTTAGTCTTTCACGCACGTTTATCTAAACCAGTAGTAGTTAAACTATTTTTGGTTTGCGATTTACTTTCATTTACCAAAAAGAAAATAAGAATATTGTATATGATTTATATTTTATTATTAATATTTGAAAAAATAAGAACTCAAAATTGAATAAAAATTATAATAGAACTTATAACATTCTATAAAATAAATAATAAATTATATTGATAATATTATTTGAAGTTTGAAAGTACTACTGATCTAAGCTACTTTCTGGTATCTTTGTAATCTTAATTAATCTTTCTTTATAGGGAAATTCGTGTTAGAGATGCTATGTAAGAATTTATGTATGCATTATAATATACATAGACATTATACTTATACTTGAATACGTTGCAATATACATAGGATATTGTACTAATACTTATTCATACACGTTTTAATATACATAGGTGTTATACTTATACTTGTACACTTTATAATATACACATAGAATATTGTACGAATACTTATTCATACACGTTGTAACATACATAGGTGTTATACTTATACTTACTCATACATGTTTTAATATACATAGGATATTGTACTTGGAGGATATTGGTTGTAATATACATAGATATTGTATGTATACTTATATAGAGATTATATAAGAAATTGGTTCTCTCAAAAGGCTTTCCCCTTCTAAAATACAAACATTCAATATAATACCATATTCGTGGTATAAATTCGTTCTCGTTCTAAGAACGATGTAACGAAAAAGTGTCAACCTTTCGAGGAAATATTCAATGGTAGGGGAAGGTATCGGAGTTTAGGTAGCCCGTCACGTAAAAGGTATGTATTACTTGGGACGTTTTCTCGGCGTTTAATGAAACGCGTACTTCTGGGAACCACGTCTCAAACACGTACGACGGCTTTACTAATGTTTCGTGCATGACAATCGCGGACGAACGCGTGAATGTCGCACGGACAACGACCCGGAATTCTTTACACGGTTGTCATAAAGTATTCTCCAAAAGAAAAGAAAAAAGGATAGAAAAAGAGAAAGGAAATATAACAACGACCAATCCAATCCAACCCAACGAAATAAAGAAAAAAAATGAAACGAAAACGGAATCTTCCCACAACGAAAAAACATAACTTTCTTTCTTTCTTTCTTCCTTTCTTTAGAATTTTCAACTATTGTAGAAATTTTAAGCTCTTCTAGCTACGAAGAGCTGTGTTGAATTAAAATAAGTTGCTACGTAAAAAAAGAAATGATAAAAAATTGAAAGAAATATGGTAGAATAGTCTATCTTTTGTTAAATGTAACTTGGATGGTTATCTGACGCAAAATAGTTGATGATACCCGTTGATACGTCGTCGTATCTCAAACAGAAGTAGGAAGCGATTTTAAACCCGGAAATTGCTCCGAGGCTCGTCCTAGAATATTTTCTGAAAGGTTGGAATGTTGCTTACGTCCGTTTTATCCTATGAGAAGTAAAAGAAGAAGAAGAAGAAGAAGAAGAAGAAGAAGAAGAAGAAGAAGAAGAAGAAGGTGGTTCTAATCCAACCCTCTGGGCTTTTTCGTGGTAGGATGCTAGACGCGAAACTCGTCATAGTTGTTGTCATCGGTATGAAAGTTGAATGTCATGAGAAAGATAGAGAGTGATAAAGAAAAAAAAAGTAAGAGAGAGAGAAAGAGGGAGAGAGAGAAATAATGAACGAAGTAAGCGTGAAAATACACAGTCAGTATTCGTGCGTTTCTAAAAAGCTTTCTTCTTTTCTAGAACAGAGTTTTGCTAAAAGTAATTAAAATAGTTGAGATAATAATATTCATATTCCATACTTCATTCTAAGCGAATTATATCCATCAAATTTTGTTTTTTTCCTTTGAGTATCGAAGAAATTTCCTATTTCATTCATAACCAAATTTGGGTATTACAAAATAAGATTTGGATTACCAAAAATAGAATGACTAGGAAAATAGAACTCAAATATTTTGTTATTTTCGAATAATTCCTAATTTACCTTACGTTTTTTTCAGTTTTATTAATTAACGACAAATTTTAATTTGATATGGTTCAGATTTTGTAGATACCTTGTTGTAAAAAGAGTTAATCCATCGAAAAATCAGGAACATAAAACCAACGAGAGAAAGCAGATCGTTCAGAGTTTACTCGGAGTCTGGTTTTCTCAGAATCTGGTTTGTTAATCGTCTTTTTCGATGACGTTGTTGTTATTGTTGTTGTTCTACCTTGGTCCAAAGAGAAGAATGTATAAAACCACTCGGTCGGCCGTTATTTTTGTCAGTCCAACGAGATGACTCGAAGAAAGAGGAGGATGAGGAAGAGGAGTAGAAGGGAAAGATGAGGAAGATAATAGTCGATCGAGAAACACAACGACCGAGTTCGAACACGCCTTCTCTTTTTCTCCCCCTCTCTCTCTCTCTCTTTCTCCCTCTCTTTTCTTTTTTTTTTTAAACTTTTAGATGCTTTCCCTTTTCGACCTTTCACATGGAAAATTTTCTGAACTTCTCGAAAGTAACTCGTTGATAAATCGAACGTTTCTAACTATACTAACTCTTCGATCAATCATTTATTGTATTGGTGATATTATTTTTTATTCAAAATTTAAAATATTAGGTTAGTGGGAAAAGAAATGTCGGATTTTTCCATTGAATTGTGGCCAAAATTCCGACATTTCTTTTCCCACCAATCCAATATATTGTAATATTATTTTTGTTAAGATTAAAATATATTGTAATATCATTTTCATTAAAAAAATTAATACAATCACAGATTAGACGTACATATAGACATAAACCATGAGTAGTATATTGTGAGTGTATATTAAATAAATAATTGTAGGAAGGTTGTGCATAGAAATAGAATCGAAAGGGTTTTTAATAGTGCGAATGAGAAAGAAAGAATGAAATATTGAAAAAGAGAGAGAGAAATTATTTTGAGAATATGACTTGAAAATTATTAGAAAATTGAATACAACATTCACAGATAGACCCACATATTGACACAAACCATGAGTAGTATATCGTGAATGTATAATAAATAAATGATTGTAGGAAGGTTGTGCATAGAAGAAATAGAATCAGAAGGGTTTTTACTGGTACGAATGAGAAAAATAGATAAAAGGTATGGAACGAGAAAGAAAGAATGAAATATTGAAAGAGAGAGAGAGAGAGAGAGAAATTCTTTCAAGAAAGTGACTTAACAATTATTTAAAAACTGAATACAACATTCACACATAGACTCACATATTGACACAAACCATAAGTAGTATATCGTGAATGTATAATAAATAAATAATTGTAGGAAGGTTGTGCATAGAAATAGAATCGAAAAGGTTTTTAATAGTGCAAATGAGAAAGAAAGAATGAAATATTCAAAGAGAGAGAGAGAGAGAAATTATTAAAAAACTGAATACAACATTCACAGATAGACTAACACATAGATACAAACCATAAGTAGTATATCGTGAATGTATAATAAATAAATAAATAAATAAATAATTGTAGGAAGGTTGTGCATAGAA
>JACGTP010000114.1:0-20123 GCA_023678845.1 Mischocyttarus mexicanus | reverse complement strand
TCAAAAAATATAACGAAACGTTGAATAATAATAATAATTCGAGTCACCATAGAAATATAAGATTCGTTAATTATAAAATATAAATAATCGTGTTCCCTTTTTTTATATTAGGTGTACAAATAAATTTCCACCGTTTTTATTAAAAAATTAAGCATTTGATGATTTTAAATGATGTAAAATTGTTTGCTGAGTTACTCCTAATATAAGTGCCTATTTTTTTTGCATTTGGCATGAATTTTCAACCAATAATATTTCTAATTCTGCGTATTCGTACACTTTCAGCCTTCCCTTACGTATTTTATCTTTGATGTCACAGTCTCCGTTTTTGAACTATAAAAACCATTCATGAAAACTTCTCTAACTTAAAAAAGCCTCGACATATGCCTCTACAAGCAATCGATGCTCATCAGATGTAGATTTCTTTAAATAAAATAATTTAATCAAAAGTTCCCGCAAATGGTGCTTATTCGGCCTAAAACTCGACATTTTCGAACGAAAAAAAATATCTGTTATCGATACAAAATTAGTAATATACCAAGATTATGTTGTCGAGAGATGTCAAACCCTACGATATGACGTTTTACATGAGACAATTTTAACCATAATTTAATCATAAAGCCATACTTTGTTGAACGGCGATAACTTATTTGTACACCTAATATAATTCGTTCACGATTATGTATGGAAATTTCCAAAAGAAAAGAAACAAGAAGAAAAAAAAGAGTGCGATTACCCCTAGCGATATCACTGCACCACGTCGTGCATATGCATATCCGCGAATGAGAGAAGAGAGAATATAACCGTAAGAGTAAAGTTTATTGCGTTCACGTGGTAGAAAGAGAAAGATAGAAAGAAAAAAAGAGAAAGGGAGAAAGAAACAGAGAGTTAGAGAAAGAGAGAAAGAGAATGGGCAAAAGTACTGTTACTCGGACAAAGGCTGCTCACGTTTATGGTCAAGATGCTATAAAGGAGCTTGCCCTATGCACACCCATGCTCTTCCTGCATCTTATTGCTATTGGAAACGGTCGAGGAAATCTGGTTACCGTACAACGATTTCATAGAATAGTATACTCCTTCTTTCTCTATTTTCAACACTTTATCATTCTCAGATAAACAGAAAGGATTTGAGATACTCGTTGAGAACTTAGAAAATAGATGAATCGTTTGTTTTTACAGTAGTTGAGTCAGTATTAAGTTCTGTTCTATTCTATCCATTCTTTTTCTTTCTCTCTGTCTCTCTCTCTCTTTCTCTTTTTTGCGTACGTGAAATACTTCAAACGTCGAAGATCTACTAGGTTTTACCGATCGATGAACGAAGGTCATTCTATGCTTAAGTTTCTCATGCGAATATAAATCACGAAACTATGGAAGATGCAACAGGTTCTTAGTAATTCCACGAACGAATACACTTTTGCTTCTTTGATTTCTACTTCTATCGAGAGTTCGTAATAAAAATCTACGAACAACGTAGTAGTTACGAACACAAACAATCAATTACGTTACCACGTTGAATAGAAAAACGAAACACACGATTAGGGTATCACGTTCTGAGGAAACATTGATTCATGGAGTTCAAATTGATATTTGTAATAACTTCATTTCTAGTCGAGTCGAATAACATTCAATTTGTGTTTATCTTTTTCAAAATAGATTTTTTTGTATATTTTAAAAGCAAATAAAGTGATCATTTATTTTATTTTTATTATTCATTAAAGAGATATATGCAAAAGCTTTGATTGAAAAAATTGTAATGGGAACACGTTCAGAAAGTCATTTCGCTTTTCTTTTTGATTTTGAAATTAAACCAAGACGTTTCACGTGAATTATGAACGATCTAATTCGACTAATTAAATTTCTGAGCAATCTCACGTCAGTTTGCATTTATCAATGCATTTATTTTATCTTCATCGGCTTCAACGAGCCTTCCAAAACGTGGTGCATCTTCGACATCGATATTCCCAGAACAAAAAATTTTGCAAACTAATCTTGGCATTGTCGTTCTGTCAATACATCTTCTTCATACAAATCACATAATTTTCGTCTTGCTTGAACTGCATTTTTACTTTTTCGATAGTAAAAGTGTTAAATATGCATGCCGAAAATGCTGATTTCGATTTTCCATCTTTGATAGGGCACTAAACACAAACTATTGCAAAGAATCAAACAACATTTTGAACGAATAAGCCTTACTATATCACCTGTCAAAATATATAACGATTATGCAGCTTAAGTGTGAAATTGGCTATAAGAAAATACAATTAGGTCCAATAGTGGAAAAAAAAGAACGAAATTACTTTCCGAACAATCTAATATATTTTACGTATAATTAAGAATGACAAGGATAAAAAATTACACTTAAGTTGGTATTCGAAAAAAAATAAACTATAAAGAAGAATTTTCTTGGATATTTTATCATAATAAGAGATCTTATATACCAATCACAATAAACCCTGTTCTTTTTGTTTCGTTTTGTCACAGAACCCTTGTTTTCTCTTGACTTAAAAATGCAACCTCTCGTGAATGCAACTTTATCATTAACGCCATCAAAATAATAACTCTCTTGCTTTTTTTTAAGTCTGATTACATTGTACGTTTGCAGAGTGCACGGATTTTCTAAGAGAGAATTCTTTTCATGTCAAGTTGTTAATCCTTTTAATCGAAAGCTATATATATATATATGTGTATATGTATATGTACATACGTTTAAGTATACTACCAAGGGTACAAAATAATTTCAACGCGAGTTCTCCAAGATGTTTACACGAGTCTAAAAGTGGCAAAGATGAAGGAGGATAAAAAGTATGAGTTCCTTGGACCAACTATCGAACATCGGGTTCGTACAGTTATGTCGACATAATAAAACGAGAGAGCCTTGAGTGAGAGCTCCCACGCAAAATGGGCCCAGTTATGTTCAGATTTTCTGGGCCACCAAGGCCTCAAGGCAGTATCATTCGTATTATACTTCTTCCTTCTTCTTCTTCTTCTCGTTGTTGTCTTATTTTCAACGTTGCTCCAAAAATCGGCCTCCTTATACCGGCTCCTTTAATGTGCAACATATTTCACACTTGGAAACCTAAAGGTACGATTGATGTAATAAAAAAAAAATGATCAAAGTAACAATATGAAAGATACTTCTTCGAAATGGCAAGATTTATTTTCTCTATAAACGCGTCAGGGCGAATCGTAATTATTAAATTATTGAGTATAAAAGTTATTATCGTGTAAAAAAAATTAAAAATCAGAGACAGTCACGAGGACTGCCGATAACTTAAAACTGTATTTTGAAGTTTCAAACTGATTGTAATATTAAAAATTAGTATTAAAAATACCAATACATTGTATATATCTTATTGTATGTATGTATGTGTTATTTAAAAATTTCATGATTTATACAAAAGGTTCTACAATATTTCACATATTCTCACATTTTTTCAGATTACACACGCAGAAAGGGTTTTTGACCAAAAACCGACACACCTTCTTTTGTATAAATCATGAAATTTTCAAATAACACACACACATACAATCAAGTATATACAATGTGTTAGTGAGTATATGTGTATGTGTGTCCATTAACAATGTTGCTAACGTGAACCCCATAAGATTTTCCCAATAAATCATCTAATTCCCCTAAAGAAGTTTCCACTTCAAAAAATAAAAACGAACAAGTCGCGTTAATTATTTTCTAATAATAAATTTAATTAGCAAATAACATTTTATTACCAAAATTATTATTTGCTTATTTAAGAGTTGGGGATAGAGAAAAAGTAGTCCTACTCTCATCTCATAGGAAGTTAAATAAAATAATAGAAAATGGGAACGTATAGCAAAGGCGTTTAGGTTTACTTTACGCTTTGTCAAAATAAATAATCTCACGTGTTCTTCGTTAAAAAAAAAGAAATAAAAAGTAATCCAGACGAAAATATCCGATGATCGAAAGTACCATTTAAAATTCATAGTTGTTTTTTTTTGCCATAGCTAGAATCCTTATAACCGATAATGGAACCGATGAATTAATCATTAGGATTCGATTCACTGTCAATCTGATATCATTCGATTCGGTAGTCCAATATGGAAAATCGATTAGTTCTAAACACGTTTATAATATATTATTTGCTTGTTCGAAAAGTTAACGATGATTTATGACTCATATTTATATATAAATATATTTAAATGTGTGTGTGTATGTGTGAATATATATTTTCTTTTTAATATAAATATGTATGGGGATTAAATATATTTTTATTAAAATTCAACACGAATATTTTACAAACAAGTTTAACGATTAAACATTTCTATCAATTTTAGAGAACAATTTAAGTGCATACAATAATAAAAATCTTAAATATTGTCTTAGAATAAATATTAGACAAATTGTTTTTTTTTGTGTCTAAGAATAAATTAAAGTGAATAAAATAAAAAAAAAAATACAACAACACGAAAGCGTAGATACAAACTTGGATATATCTCCATGAAATGTATTTGCTAAATGAGTAAATCGAAACTGTTGTTTATTTTTTAAAGAAGCAAACATACGCGAGTGTGTGTTGTGTGTGTGTGTGTGTGTGTGTGTGTGTTTGAGTACGCGTGGAATAAAACGAGGTCAATGGCACGGCCCCGTCTCGCGGATTTCGACGTTGACATCAAATATCTTCTCCGTGTTTCTTTGAATAGTTCTTTTCTCTTTTTTTCTTTTCAATTATTAATAAATTTCGATACGAGGTGTTGGTAGGTTTCTTGTTCAATTCAATGCGTTTCATGTTGTATTAATCGAATAATTTTTCTCTTTCTCCTCCCCCCCTTCTTTCATTCGTAAGTCCTCGTGAAATAAATCCTTAGCTTTGATTTTTTTTTACGTTTATTTAATATATATTCAGCTGGTGGGAAAAAAATGTCGGATTTTCCCATTGAATTGTAACCAAAAATCCGACACTTTTTTTCCACCAATCTTTTTTTTCCACCAATCTCGCGCGAATACCATTTTGTAAAATATTCAACCACAAAGTACATAAAACACACGTTTGTTGAGTTTTAAAAGCAGAAAAGTAAGTAATTCATGTCAGTCAATTTTGTTCGGTTTCACTGGCGAATGGGCCAGTTGAACGGAATTGTGCACGGCCAACGAGAAGAACATTGACCCCATCGTCGTCGTCGTAGTCGTCGTAGTCGTTCAGACGATCCTGTTTACGTTTACCACGCGATGACCACCCATGTTCCCAAGACGTTTCTTTCTTTCGACGATGGAACGAATTCGTTGGACGGTAGGGGGGCTATAAAAAATGAATCTTATTTTCGTATCCTTCATTTTTTCTAATTATTTCTTCTTTTTTTTTTTCTCTCCTTCTCTCCGACACACGACGAAAAAGAAAAAGCTTCGAGATATAATACAAAGGATAGCGGTGTGAACTACGATGATTAAATTTTTCATTCAACGTCGAGTTTATTAATTAATTATTCAAATTAAGACGATGAAAAAGAAACAAAAATAAGATTTAACGCCTAATTCGCGTTTATTTTTTCGAATAATCCTATTCAATGTATCGGATCGGATAAACTATTGTCAAGTATGAAATGAAGCAAAAAATATACACAATTGAATTGAGAATTTGCTCCATTTCATATTTGACATTCTAAAATAAATACAAATTCATTTCAATCTTAAACAAACGAAAAACCCCGTATATAAAATTTATTAACAAAACTAAGATTCCTATAAAAAGGTAATACCTTTTCTATTATTCCGATAAACGTAAAAAAAAAACCTCGAAGTATGAAAAAAATCTTCGATAATTTTGTACAAATTATTCAGATGGTGGAAAAAAAATGTCGGTTATTTGGCTATAATTCAATGAGAAAATTCGACAATATTTTTCCACCAATGAAAAATATTATTCGATATTCGAAATAAATGCAAAGAAGAGAAAGAATAATATAGAAAATATTTGTTATCGATTAAAAATAAAATCAATTATCTCGATCAGTTTTAAATATCCTACAAGGTCTTCAGGGTTAAGCAGGCATCCGCATTAATCTAAGTTATCTCGCTTCGTTGACCCGAAACGCGAAACCGCAGCTTGCTAACTCGAACGGTGCAAGTATTTGACACATCGATGAACAGAAAAGAAAGACAGACAGAGAGAGAGAGAGAGACAGAAAGAGAGAGAGAATATACGAATACTCTCATTGTCATAATTTCGAATCCTTTGGAATCTTTTCGATGCTCTAAGCAAAAAGGTAACGCGTGTTACACCCGCATATGGGACACGGATCTCGCGTTACACATCGGGCACGTACCGCAAGGTCAACTATAAGATTGGATCTAGCTCAGAAATGCGGTCGCACTTGGAGTTATCCTCTATGTGTGTGTGTGTGTGTGTGTATGTATGTGTGTATATAAAATACACGTAGAGAAATGTGTTAAGTTAGAAAGAAGAAATAAACACTAGAAACGTTAGAAGAGAATATAATACAAAGGAATCCATTTAACCGTTAGAAGGTTGCCGATCTAAGGGCATCCTTTTTGCTAGCATGATTTATCAAAGGAACTTAGAAGAGAAACCTGTCGAGATCAATTTAGGACGATTGCCACTGTACCCTTACGGAAAATGATACTCCTCTTGGTTAAGTTTGTTTTATTTTTATTGATTTATTTATTTCTATTTTTTTTTTGGTACGTTTAGACGTTGATCGGAGTAGATTTGTTTTGTAAGTGTGGGAAAAGTTGAATCGATCGAGGACGATGATATGACCTCATTAAACTGTAATATTTTGTTCTCATTGATAGACTTTATCGATCTTAAAGATCATCATTTTCTACCTCTCTCTTTGCTTCTTTTGCAAAGCTCTCTGCTTCTTTTACACTTTTATATTACACTCGAATTATTAGGAATATTACATCTGTTTATCTCACAAATTAATTAATTCTACTATCGATTATAAACATTGACAAATATATATTTTAATATCCCATTAGAATTGTCTTTTTTTTTTCTATCATATGATCCTAACTGAAGATGATAAATCATGGTAATTCAATTTTCAAGGACTTCTCTTCCAAACATAAATTTTTGTTATATTCTTTAATATTTCAGAATGATTATATACGAAAGTTTAAATTAACTTAAATAAATTAAACTACGACAAAAAGAAATGTCTTCAAATAGAAATCAATTCGACATGTAATACAAGAATAGAATAATAACACGGTATTGATTATGGTAAATGGTATCGATCTCTTTTGGAATATCGATTCACGACGTTACGATATTCTAAATGGTTAGTAAAATAAAATGAAAATAAATAGCAAAAAAAATAGAAAAATAGAAAAATATGCTTGGGTATCGTGAGTAATATGAAAATAGAACAATCAAACAGTATCGGTAAAGTTTCAATGGTATCAATATCTCCATGGAATATATCGATGGTGAATAAAATAAAATAAAAATAAAATAAAGAAAAATAAAAATATGTTTGAGTAAGGCGCGAAAAGGAACGATTTAAATGCGAGCAACCGATTTATCGGCACCATTGATCCGCCTTTCAAGATTTCAAAGTTTCTTCTTCTTCTTCTTCATCTTCTTCTTATTTTAGTTGCCTTCGTCGATCGTGAATCTCGTAGTCAAAGCTCTTAGGACACCGAACGAGTTCTCCTCTTATCACCGGTTTCGCCTATGATAGTTTGCCGCTCTCGTAGCACGAGCGAGAACGAATGACTAAAATAAGAATAAGAATCAGACAGATGAAGTGGAAAAGAGAAAAAGAGACAGAGAGAGAGAGTAAGAGGACTTTGCTACTGGCGGCAGATCAGTACAAGCACAGCATCTTAAGGACAGATCGAGCTTTGGCATCTGGCAGAGACGCATTGCTCGTCCCTTTTCTCGCCTATCTATCCACTACTCTCGAAGAAGAGTACGACGCGAAAACCCTTACGAACACGTTTCGAAATCGTGCGAAATTCCACTATCGTAAGGTAAACTGTTTCCCTAACCAACAGAAAAATAAATTCACCTTTTACTATAATTTGTACACACACACACTCTCTCACTCTCACTCTCTCTCTCTCTGTCTCTCTTTCTTGCTCTCCCTTTCAACCGATCCGCTCGAACGATTCTTCCTCGAAAAAGGGAAAAGGAGTAGAGTAAAGACACGCACGATCATTCTTCTTCTTCTTCTTCGTTTTCTTATTCTTTTTCTTCTTTTTTTTTTTCTTCTTTGATTCTGTGTATCCAAGTGCGTGTTCGACGAGCTACCTCACGAAACCTTATTTTCAATCATTTGTCCAAAAATTGGGTGAAACCTTTTATAACTTTCTCTCTATTTTTATCTTTCATTTTTTTGTTTACCCTCTTTAAATAATAACGCCTGGTATAATAAATAGAATTTTATTTTCTAACTTGTGTTAGATAATAATACAAATCATTGTAATAATAATAATAATAATAATAATAATAATATGAATTCATTTAAATTCTATTCAAATCAAGCAACTTAGGGACAGGGTAATAAAATGTGAAATAAAATCATTTAAAAAGGTGTTAAATAGAGAAAGTTACTCGTGAAAACCAATGAAAAAAAGGGGAACAGTAAAAAACAGGCAAAAATAATAAGATAAATCATAAAATCAATTTTGTTCAGTGTTTTTTTTTTCATTTACGTCGGAGTCGTAATTATTGTCAAGTATGAAATGAAGCAAATTTCAATTCAATTATGTGCATTTTTTGCTCCATTTCATATTTGACAATCTAATATATAGGAAATCTATAAATCATCAACATTTTGATATATTCTCTCAATCTAATTTCTTCAATCTATATTATGTCCTGAATTCTTATAATATTATTTAGTGTTAATTGATTTATACCCGTAAAATAAATTAAAAAATAAAATAAAATAATGAATTTTCTACGAATTACTTCGCGTATCACGTAATACGTGTTTTCAAGGAAACAGTGTAAGAATGGCATGCGAGGGTGAAGATCGATGGTACCGAAAGACGTAAGAACAATATTGCGAGCAGGGTTGGTGAAGGGAGGAAAGGTGGTAAGAGTAACGACGATGCAAGTAAACCCAACGACGACGACGACGAAGACGACGAGGATGGCGTTGCACCGGGTTAAGGACAGTTGCACGATACAACGTACAGTGCAACGTGCTTACAAATAGAAGTCCTTAGATAAACGAGAGGGAAATAGAGAAAGACAGAAAGGGATAGAAGAAGATAGAAAAAGAGAAATCAAAAGAGAGAGAAAGAGAGAGAGAGAGAGAGAGAGAGAGAGTGGTTGCTTGACGGTTACTTTACGAGCTGCAGTACCTCGAGTTCACGCCGTGGCATTACTTCCGAACCATTAAGCCGTGCACGCCGTATTGCATTACCTCCCTCTACCCCCCTCACTATCATCCCCTTCTTCTTCTTCTTCTTCATGCTTTGAAATTGTGTCCTTCCTACGCCCATGATTCCCATTTCAAAGCCCAAAGCCACCTTGCGAGAACATAGAAAAAGATAGATAAATATAACTCTAAAGAATCCAATAATCTAAATCAAAGTAATCGTAAAATTGAAAGCACGTTAAACTTATTAACGACGTTTGTAACCCAAGGTGGTCTCTCTTTCTAATTAATTGATTTGATAATATGAAGAAAAAGTTAAGAAGAATGATCTATGAAAATCAAATTCGTGGTATAGTATTTTTAATACCTTGTTGATAAGAAACAGTTTTAATAGAAATAGGATTAGGATAAGAATGAAGGATTTTCTTTTCCACCAAATACAGTTTTTTTGATATATAGGATAGATATAGGAACGTTGGATCTTTTTTATATCTACAACTTCATTCATTCTTAAGACCTTCCGATCGAAATTCCCCTGTTCAGTGACGCATAACGTGCTCGACGATATTTGCATATTTGAAAGTGAACGAGTAACTTTGCCCGCGGTGTAACGTCGCTAACCTAACAAAGATAGTTAGAATAACTGCGTGATAAGTCGAGTATAGTAATAACCTATCCGGTTTGTTTGAAGTAATACAAAATCTATTGGGTTCGTTAGAAAAGCGAGATTAATTTATTTCTTTATTTTTACCTTTTTGTTTGACGAGTTTTCGATCATATTCATTCAATGTGCAATTAAAACAGAGTGTATGTAAGAGAGAGAGAGAGAGATACTACCTCGTAGGGGTACAATGGTATTAGATGACTTCAACCTAAATTTCCTATGAATTTAATACAAACTCAGCATATTTGAAAACTCTTAAAACCTATTTACGGTAGAATAACAACTGGGTTGATTTATTGTCTTGCATTATATTAGGTTGTCAATTATGAAATGGAGCAAAAAATGCATATAATTGAATTGAAAATTTGCTCCATTTCATACTTGACAAGCTAATACAGTAAATCGTACAATATTACAATATTAGAACCTATTGATGTTACAAATCACCGATTAAATATTATATTAAATATATATATATATATAATTGAATTGAAAATTTGTTCCAGTTCATATTTGACAACCTAATATATCTATTCTACTTCTTGCAGTATTTTAAATGACTCGATATATTTCCTTGCTATTTATATGATGCAACAACAAATCATACGATTTACCAACACATACTTAGTATATATATATTGTAATGTGCATACTAATTCAAAACCGTGACGCTTTCGAATGTTAATTTATTGAAACGAATTACACGAATATCAAAGACAAGAAACAACATAGAACTGATCCATTTAGGTAAACCCGATGGTAAGCAATTCGATACAACATCGTAAGACAACGCCAAAACGTGCTTAGGCTTTACTCACGATTTTCCTTCTACTACTTCTACTTCTTCTTCTTCTTCTTTTTCTACCTACGAGGCAAAAGTTGTGATTCCAGGGAATAAACCAGTCAGCGGCTCGGCAGCAGCATAACGGCGCATACCACCGGCTGGCTGGTCCAGGTTCTAACGAGTACAAGACATCGGGCTTGAGGTAACACGAGAGGGCCACCAGCATCGCGAGGAGTCTGGTTTCGAATTTGTCTAAAGTAATTAAAACCCTAAGGCCCAAACCGTTGTCACACGTTATATTCGCGGTACCTTGACGAGGGTGCCACTGACGTTTTATTCTAAAGCGCCACTTTGAAATGATGTCGATTATCGAACAAGAATTAGACTAAAATAAATGATTATTCATGTATTTAATATGCTAAATAATATTAGGTTGTATGGTGGAAAAAGAATGTCGGATTTTTCTATTGAATTATAGCCAAAAATTCAACATTTGTTTGTCTACTAACCCAATATAACACATCAATCAATAAATCCCTGGTCAACAGTGTTGACAGACTCATATGATTTCTGGATAATACAAACCTTCAAACGATACGTGTCAAAGTTTCACTACATTCTAACAATTATATATTCATTTTTCTTCATTAGTATAATACCGAATATTTAACACGCTCCGTACCACGTGTACCATCAGTGGTACAAGCAGATATATTTATTTAATGCTTTGTATGTTTATGACAAATTTCATTTTGTTAAATACATTTCTACCAAAGGAACTAGGCATTATACAAAATAATAATTAAAACGATAACTAAAAAAATATACTTATTGATTGATGATCTAATAAAATATTGTGTGATAATATAACAATCTTTAGTGAAAATATCAAATGACCTGAACGATAAGTCAAGCAAATATGGTTTGACACGAAACGTGTTAATAAGCATACTTTAAAAACCTAATTATTAAACTTTGATCAATATTCATCATTGTATCGTATAAATTATAAAAAAATATGCATTCATATAATTCGACACCTTAAATCCTTATAAAATTCCTTTTCATTACTTCATATTACAGATTAAAACGTAAAAATGCATAAAAAGGAAAAATTAGTTTACCGTACTGGACGGACAATAATGCAAGGAAGAGAAAGTGATAGCTCGTTCTATCGAAAGAGTAGAAAGACGAGATGGAAAGCGTTAAAGTTACTTTTTGTTTTTTCTTTTTTTAATTTTTTAATTTTTTTAATTCTTTTTGTTAAATCCTTACTTACTCTATCGTGCTTTCTCATCTACTCTGAATGAAACTCGAGGGATAGTTTCTGCTAGCCGGAAGGTAACGAACATTCACGATCGCGTGACGTTGTCGTACTTATAGGTCGACACACACCAAGAGAACAACTTTTCTCTCTCTCTCTTTCTCTCTGTCTCTCTGTCTCTCTTTCTCTTGCAAGGAGAGCCTTTCCTGTCGCTGCTGTCTGGAATTACCGCCGATTAATTAGTTACACGCTACGTAAGACGATTAGCCAGTGATACACGACGCCAACGCGGACCTAAGCGTGCATTTTATCGGTGAGATGGTAGGTTGGGTCCGAGAAAGAAAAATTATTATTATTTTGTTCTTTTTCATAAGTCTTTCTTAAAGGTATTACCTTAAGAAAGCTAAGATTCACTAACCTGAATTTAAAGAAAAGAAAGATCGATTATGTGAAAGGATAACTATTATTTCAAATAAAACCTACATAACAATTTTGATTACAATAAAATGACAATGACAGAAACCGAAAGAAAAGAAATACACTTATACGAATCGTGGAATAAAGAAAAATAACAGTCTATTCAAAACACCCAGGTGGTTTATGTATATATGTATGTATGTATATGTGTATGTGTGTATGTAAAATGTATAACGTGTTTGAATCACACCGTTATACGACTCGATCGTCTCCAAATTGAGAAAGGTAGACATTTATTCTAACGCGTGACTTCGTATTGACAAGAGTATCATTTTCTTTCTCCTATTGTCAGTCTATCGAACGTTCATGAAATACAATGGAAGCCAATAGAGGAATTCTATGCTATTGGTAGGGTGGTGACTTCACCAGAGGTGTGGTGAAAATACAGACAAGTCGATAGAAAACGTGATCGGTTTTTTATCCTTTAGATAGGACGAACACACACGGTAAAGAATCTATTTAAGTATCTTTTCTTTCCTGAATTTATTGATAAAAGAAATTCAATCTTAACGGAGAGGAAAGATAAATTATTTCGTTGAAGTATACTTGCACCCAACCTTTATGCACTACGCTAAGCAGATTATTTTACTTTTTATTAATCATTACGGTTATGTAGAATGAGTCACGAATGTTATTCGTAACTACTTTCACTGTACATTTGATATAATTGATATTTCTTTGTATATAATAGACAAATTTTTAAATATTATTACACTGAAAAATCTATTTTAAGGATTAATCTTACTTTCTAATTGATATTTTATTTTATTTATAAATATATTGCAATGAATTTGAATGAATGATTTATCAAAACACTGATACATCCAACATGAACTGTATATTTGATACAATTCATATTTGTTTGTATAATAGAAAAGTTTCAAAATACTATTACACGTAGAAATCTAATTTAAGGATTAATCTTACTTTCTAATTGATATTTTATTTATAAATATATTCCAATGAATTTGAATGAATGATTTATCAAGACACAAATACATCCAATGCGAACACACATTACAAAATAGAAGAAATTATTTAAAAATCTAATCAATGAATTTATTGATACCAAGTATATCTTCCTTCCTATTAAAAAATTTAATTCTTATTTAGAATTTTAGAAGAAACAAAAAAATACAATAATAAATGTTCGATAGGAAGTGAAAAATGTGTTGTTTCTTAGGAAAGGGTCACACACAGTTCGAGGATATCCTGTGGTTCCTCTTAAACTTTTACCAAGACTTCCGTCTCATCGAAATGCTGTTCTTGGAATATGAAGGCGTTAAGATAAAAGAAAGCCGCGCTATAAAACGTCCCCATAGTGTCCGCCTATAAGACTTAAGGAAAAAAAAAACAAAGCAAGAAGAAAAAATACCATCTTCCCCTCTCATTTGTTTCTTTGATCACGTAGGAGACTTAATTGAATTTAGAAGCGATACTTGAACACGTCGGAGAATTTAATGATCTTACTGCAGCAAATAATCTCGGTAAAAGGCCACGACACGATGCTTATAACCCCGTCCCCAAGAATAACGTTGTTTCACGAACGAACGTATACTTTGCGACCTCCGGACCTCCCAGCTTTACTCATGCGACTAACTAAACGCGAACACCGATTTACGTTCACCGTCATACAAAACAGAAACAAGAAAAAGAAAATAATGCATTATATTTAAGATTTTATTTCTGTCTTCTTTCCTTCATCAAATTTTGTGTCGAACAGCTAATAACTTGCTATGACCGATTATTTCATCTAGACAATCTCTATCTTATTTAAGATATCAATTAATTCATCTAATTATTAACGAGAGATTGGTGTATAAACTCTTTGGTGCATCAAAGAGTTTGATGCAACGATCTTTGAGGAAATATTTCTAAAATAATAATAATAAAATTTTTGTACTATTCTTTATTAACAATAAAATTATTTCTAAATTATATTAATGTGAANGTCTAAATCATAGATCTCTTGTTTCGAGATATTTCATGAATTGCATTTGGTTTAGTATTTGAATTTGATATAATATTGAAATTTACAACAACTATCTAATGGTTCATTTTTGACGATATTGTCAAAATTACATAGAATAAATTTAGTTTAAAATAATATGGTGTGAAATAAATGATAAACGAGTAATACATTTGAAAAATGAGTCTAAAGATTTAGCTCAGTCTTGACTTTAGAAATACTCATTCGAGATAATATTTTGTACTTTGATACTAATAAAATATATCAACAACCTTTCTTTGCCGAATACTCGAATATATTCCAGTTAATAAATAACAATACATTTTTCAATCCACCATCGGTTCGAAATAAATATCTACTCGATCGTAAACGAGAATATTTTTCAAGCAATAATTCGACCTGCGGAGATTTCGAAGAGAAAAAAGAAAGAAAAAAAGTTTATATGTTCCACGAGTATGATGTAAATAATATCTCGGATCGTGAGAAACAACAATGGAGATTGTCAGGGAAAGCAGAGAAGAAGTAATACCCGAAGCGTGGGCGTTCAACGAAAAAGAAAGAAATCAAAAAAAAAAAATCAAATCAAATAAAATAAATAAAATCGTGAAACGCGGCAACCGCGTGTACTCCAGGGGGTAGGGTAGAGGAGGGGAAGGGTGGAAGGGGACTTCTTCTCTTGCCGTAATGATGACAAATGACCGCGTAAATCACACGACGGTGCGCAAAACGCGCAACGGTCAAACAACAACAACACCAACAACAACAACAACAACAACAACACCAAGCGAATAAGAAGAAGATAGGTGCCCGTGAGAAGAGTAACGATCCTCTTATGGTGGTTCTACGTTTATCCGATTCTTGGGTAGACAACACGGTGGTCGACTTTCCGTAATGATTTCAAAGGGAAAGGGAAGAAGAAGGTACCCGGATCTTTTAAATTACGATAGAATTCTCACGTAAATGTCAGTTAAATAATATGACAGTTCGTGAGAAAGGATTTATTACCTCGTATGGGTTTCATGTTTTTTATTCTCAAATTATTATACCTTTTGTGAACAAAAAAAACACTTCAACATAGAGACAGACTGACCTGATATACTAACTCGTAATACATACATTTTTTTATTTAACATATACAAATATGAGTTAACTGTAAAATGCATTTATGTGTGTGTAATTACTTATACATACATTATTATTATTATTATTATTATTATAGCATCGTTTTAATGTTAAATTCTCTTGAAATAGTCAATTAGATTATTGTTTTTGTTATCCTAATATGAGAAACCTAGATTCTTATAATAAAAGGGTTTTGATCGTTTACAGAACAAAAGATTTTCCTTGTAAGATGATTAACGGTATCAGTGTATACGAGTTAGGGAACAATTCGATGATATCTATGGGAATCGGCGAGATTATGCAATTATTCTTAGCACGGTCCTCTCACGTGAGTACCCCCTTCGGCCCTGTTTCCTACTCTCCACCCCGCTCTTCTCTTCTCTTCACTCTCTTTCTCTCTTTCTCTCTCTTTAACTCGTTTTCTTTCTCTCGTCCACACCGTGATAAATTCAACGTACGCGAGCCATGCATAAAAGCGCACGAACCGTGAACATTGTCAGTTACGCGTCACGTTGTAATCAACAAAAGAATGTAAAAAAGAGTCAACGTCTTCAAGCATTCATTCTCCCACCTTTATGTCAATCCCTGTCACTTTAGCTGGGTGAGAAATTTTATTGTCTCTCGTCGGTTCAAAATCATCCTTTTTTTTTTTTACGATGGAAAGAACAGCATTTAAACGCATTAAATTTTTAATCCATGATTTATCTATTGTATCTCGTTGATCTAAAATTATCCTTGTTTTTTTTCTTCTTTACGATGGAATAAACAAAATATAAAATAAAAAGGAAAGTTTTAAACTCGTTAAATCTAATCGGATAGAAAATTCTTTACCATTTGTCAATTTGATTATCCGTCCGAATGAGAAAATGTTGATTGTGCGAAATATCGTCAGAGACAAATTGCTAAAGTCGATGGTAATTTCGAGGCCAACGATACTCAACACGCCTCTGTAAAATAATCGATCGAAATGATTTTTCTTTTTCATCGAGTCAAGACGATTAGTCAGAAATGCATTACTGTACTTTGCCTGGTTTCCCAGTTTGCCTAGTTCAACCATTATAGTTAAGTCCAATGAATATTCAATAGCAAAGCGAGTAATTCCGGTCTTCGTGCTAGGATTAACTAAACTTACACCACATATATAAACACACACACAAACACACACATATATCTCGCTGGGAGAATTCAAAGGCAATGAAAGTTTATGCGAAGGCGGTGTCGATTGAAACGATATTGCATCGATCGTTTAAAACGATCATTGTCATCGGACTTATATCCCTTCAAAGATTTTTCTCAATACCTAAAGAGAATATTTGTTGAATCTCGATCATTACGGGATACGTTTCAAGGTTAAAACTCTGATATTTCGTGGGCGAAAGTGCATATCTTGATTATCGAAGATACGAATGAAGACGTCATGCGATATGACGACCCGACAATGGAGTATAAATTACCGATACTGGTTGAACGATGATGATGATGATGATGATGATGATGACAACGGTGGTAGCAAAAATAAAAACCTTATCGTTTATCACACCAATGTATCCTATATACATAAAATATAATGTACTTAGTTGCTTAGATATTTATACGAGTATAAAACAAGTAATACCGAAGGAACGAACATCAAAGTATCTTTATTATCTTATTTAACAAATTTTATCTTCTTAATCCTTTTTCATCATCATAATCATCTTCTTTGTCGTCATCTTATCCTCCTTTTATTTTTCCATCTTTGCAAACGAGCGGAGAAAGATTCCCTTCGGCGAGAGAGAACAACCATAGCCGATATCCAGCAAGGTTCGAGCATCATCGTGAATTCTTGGAACGCCTACGAAGCGTTTGACCTCTGTGCACGTCGGGCCAGGATCGAGGAGGTCATCGCGGTGCCGATGCTCGACCTTCGTCGTGCCCGACCGACCTTACCAGGAGAACTCGTGAACACGACGTTCGAGAATCGGAACCCGGTGAAATCGAACGAGACTGAGACTTACTCTCTTCATCGTCCTCGAAGTTTCACTTTTTCATCTTGAAATTAGTTAACTTACAAATAAAACTATTCTCAAAGATCTGAGAATACCTAAACTAAGTAACCAAATTATAAACTTTAGCAAACGTTCAACCACGGTTTAGGTTTATCACCCGAAACAAAAATTACGCAGACTATTAAGTCGAGTTATTGGTAACTTTCGATGCAATTAATTGGCTAATACATAAATTAATATCATTTTTACTTAATAGATAAAGTATTCTCAATGAATGGATAGAATATTATTAATTTTACTTTTATACGAAGCAATAATGAATTATTAGTTTTTTGTTAGAAAGTTAAGAACAGATAGACAGAAAATTATTGTTGTTTTAACGAATACTTATAATCGTTGTTTCAGTACCAAGCATAATTAGTAGTGCATATAATTTTGTAATTTGATTAAAATAAAATATCTGATATAAAGGAAACAAAATTTTTAATTACTTATGACTCTACTTAATAGAAAATGCATTTCAACGGAAAATATATTCAATCTTATGTTACTTTTTACAAAAAGCAAGGAAAATATACAAACAACTATCGTTATTTTCACGAATACAATAATCATTGTTTCAATACCAAGCATATTGGTGCATATAATTTTATCTAATTAAAGTAAAATACATGTCTATGATAAAACAAACAAAACTGCAAGCTACTCATAACTCGACCTAACAAAAAGATTCTACACACATTCAAATCTAGGAATAACATTTTGATTAGCTTATAATATAATTATTGTCTTACACTTAAGTTTATCTTTCTCTTTTTACACATATCATTGTAACGTTCTTATGTTCTTACACCTCATGTTAATGTATCACGTTAGCAATAAATACTTATAATTCTTACTTCAAAATTCAGATTGTATATTCTTCTTTTCGTAATAAAAAAGGAAATAAAAATAAAAATAAGAAATTAGTTAACTTTTCCTTATCAAATTATTGTTCATCTATTTTCTCATTTACCCCCGTTGACTTTTAAAGGAAAATTGACACACACACATACAGAGACACACACAGGCAGAGGAACGTGCGAAGAAACGCGTTTTAACATCGACACAGACCGTTATTTGCGATAGTCTCGCAGGATGATCGGCGTTTAGTGGCCCATAAATACGACAAGCGTAATCGTAAAATCGTAACTGTGTAATTACATACGTTTGCGAACATTCACCGTCTCTCTCACACTCTCTCTCTCTCTCTCTTTATCTTTAATTCTTCTATTTCTCTCGACTTTAAAGTTGAGAAAGTAAAGGACGACCAAGACGAAAGTATAATGATGAGAAATATTCACAAAATCATAGCTTACTTTCTCGTATATTAAACGCATTATATTTTTCTATATAAAATACTTTAATATAAAGATTAAAATAATATTTGAAACATTCCATCCATTCAAGTTAATTTCTAAATAAAAGCTACATTTTTATCAAACCTTTTAAATTATACTACTACAAATAAACACACACACACACACACACATACACACAGAGATAGTATAATTTTTATATCGATTAAGAGTTAAATTAATATTTGTAGGACAAACTTAGCACAAAGATTAAATATACAAGTTAAAAGTTTTCATGAAATTTAATCTTGAATGAAAACGCGTTTAATAGCCAGTTCTGAATAAAGTAGATAACATACTGTTGAAATCAGGATACCGAAAGTTGTCATTAACAAACCATATGCCAATTCGAGAATTGACTAACCCAAGAAATCGTTACGTACATTTTATTCCTAATTGCTGCATATTTAAAAATTCTTTCTTATCTCGATCGATATTTTATTTAATAAACCATACATTATTAATTTTATTGCCAATATAATAAATATGTCAATAATTTGAGAATATTGAATAACAATATACATTAATATATAAAATATTTCTTTATAATATATTTAAAAGATCAAGTTTACCGATAGATATTATTATTAATTAAATATTATATAATAGAAAATATTATTTTGCAATGAAATTAATAGAAACGGTCGTAGCTTTCGCACGACCAGTAATCAAATATGGAAAAGAAAAAAAGCGTGGGCAGCAATATGGCGCCGTCGCCCGACCAACCGTACGTCCTTCCAACCCACCTGTAAATATAAAACGCGACGCCATCGTGCTTTAATTAACGAGCATATTACGTTAGGTGCCAATTTGCATAATTAAACGACCCGCGCTAATCTATAGCTTTTAAACTATTCGTCACATTTACGAGTAATCGAGCGATGATCGAACGTTTCAAGACTTTCCGCTGGAGTTAAAATATATTTCAACTGAGTATATACAATTTTATATACACAAATACATACATATATACATATACCAGGAGTATAAGTTGAAATTTGCCGGTTTTACAGTAGGATGTCGCTAGCAGGATGTAGGCATTTCTATGATTTGTTATATACACGATTGTTTTCTATTGACATTAACCTCCAAAAACACCTAAGTCTCATTCTGTCAAAATAATAGCGTCAT
>JACGTP010000113.1:222372-272185 GCA_023678845.1 Mischocyttarus mexicanus | reverse complement strand
ACACTTGAGGTGTTCTCCTTGTAAGTTTCTACATTAACAGATACGTCGATTTTCGAATCGTTCTTTCAACAAAGTTGATGGAGAAACACGGATACACTATGATTATTTGTACATGTAATACAAAGTTGAATATTTGTAAAACATGATTCGTCATTTTTGTATGTACACATCGAAATAACTTTCGATAATTTTGCAATCTCGTTCGCGTATTTATTTGTTTTACGTTTATTATTTTTTTTTCTACCAAACCCCACCCCTAGTCCTCTTCCAATCCCCTTACAACAGATTTTCAATCAGTCGATTCTAACTTTGTTCATTGGAATTTCCCGGCAGATTAATCGCGGTCTGAACGTCGGTATGAATTATAAAAAAAAAACAGTCTAGGATAATAGAGAAAGAGAGAGAAAGAGAGAGAGAGAGAGAAAGTAAATTCCGTAGACTAAAACTTTGATTATGCCTCAATAATTTCGTTGTTTTGTTCGTATCGACCAATCTTCTACGTTTTCCCCATTGGCCCACTCGAATTTCTTGCTTATTCGAGTTGAGAAGGAACGAAGAAAACTCTAGCGAGCCGTTCTGCTTGGTAGGTTGGTAGGTAAGGGCTTTGAGAAGAATTCTACAAGTCTGGAATTTCGAAAGTGGACGCTCATTAGCAGGAAAGTTTTTCTTTGCTTCGAATCCCAAGTCTTTGGCAGAACTACCGAAAATAATCGTATCTTTCAAGGATTATCACGGCGGACTTTGGATGAACTTTCGCGAAAATACTATCATCTAATTTAAAAGAAAAAAAAATAATAATAATAATAAAGGGAAGAAGAAACAAAAAGAAGAATTCTTTGAAAAGACTTTTGGAATACTCTTCGAAGGCAAAGTAGAACGGCGCTTAGCTGTTTTCTCACCCTTTCCCTTATCCCTATCCTAATTATGTAAATTATTCCTTTAATTGTTTCTCAATACGTCAATGTATTTTTTATATTTCATTCTTTATTTATTCTACATTCTTAAATAATTAATTCGATGTCTATCACGGTTAAATTCATTTCATCAAAATTCATTATGTTTCCTTTAATCGTCATACTAATAATAGAAAAAATCATTTCAAAAAATAAACACAGATTTACGATTACCTTATAAATAAATACTAAATTATAATTAGGTTACACCTAATATAAATGAGAAGGTAATAAAAATGGAATGAAATAATTTCTATATTTCGTTTATACCTGTTCATAGTTATCCGGAGAAGTGACGTATGCAGAGCTCTGTTTAACGAGGCCAACCACCCTGTCGACTTTGGGAACGGACACGAAGTTAGCGAATTTAGGTACAGTCGCCGGTCTCGGAGGACTTCAGGGTTACGGAAGTGGCGTTATCGTTGGGGGAAAATCTTACGCTAAGGAGGCAACGGTATATGCTTGCATAGACCATACCGCAAGGCCACCGAAAATAGACATGGTTAAGAGTACATCTTCATGCGGAAGTACGCCACTCTCAACGATGAGCGGACTTTTGCACGAGTCAACTATAACTGGAATAACCGGTGTTACTGGATTGACCGGTTCAACTAATAAACATCCGGCAAGGGAAGTTGTTACCGTTCGCACCCCGCTTATTTCTAGCCAAGAAAGTTGCGTATAGGGACGGGATTCCGACGCGCTCGGCGTTAACGAATATTACGTCTGATATGGCCGCGTCGCATCCTACGCCAATGAAAGAGTCTCCTCCTTTGAACCGGGACATCCGCCGTTCAAACACACATACCGCAAATCGTTTAAAAAAACAGGTATGCCCAGTAACCAACCCCTACGACACATCTTCTTATTCGTATTTCATTATATTCCTAATATGCGTTACCAAAAACACACACACACCACGTTTCTTATTATTTCTTCTAATTAATAGAGAAAATCCATTTTTTCATCCATTATCCGATCTTCCTTTCTATACCCATTATTATTCTTATCTTCTAACACTTATTATTATACAAATCCGACTTTTACCGACAATGACGTTAAAACAATAACTACTTATACAGACGAATTTATTTTAACTGACCATGAGCATCGATTTCAAGATTATTTTTTCGTAATCTTGTATGCCTATTTGTTAAACGCCTATTATAACAAACATATTTAGTGTTAACATAAATACATAAATAATTAATTATTGCCTAAATTTATGATAACTGCCATTGGACGCGAACGAACGGTTGATTGAAGGAAGATGATTTTATAGATCGGAATTCTCAAAACGATATTCCAGACGAGAGAAGAGACCAAAGCACGCTTTTTCGCGCGACTCGATTACGCTTCTTCCGTAAATTGCCGTGTGTGTTTTTTTTTTAATATAACGAAGACGATAAACAATAACAATTGACGACGACATTGACAATTACGATGATGATGTTGATGATAATGACGATGATAATGATAATGATGATGATTTAATGATGATTAAAATAAATGTCGTGTCGAGGTCTTCGTTGATAACGGTAAGACGTAAGTTTTTTGGAAAAATTCGAAAACTATAACGTGCGTCCTATTATCGACTGACGTCGAAAACTGGCACGGAAGCGACACGGTCGTTAGCAGAATATATCAATAATAATAATAATAATAATAATAATAATATATATATATATATATAGGTATCTCTAAACATGAAGAAAAAGAAAAGAAAAAAAAACTGAAAAAGAAAATAAGAAAAAAAAAGAAGGGTATATCATACCGAGATGATGAATGATTTCTTCTTATTAGAAACTATTTCATGATGATCGGTAATTTCTATGCCATAAATACGCGGAACGTTAAGAGATGCAGCAGCATCCACTTACGCGTAAAAACACGAACAATTTTAAAAACTAATCAACGAGGGAGGTGTATGTCGTTGCATTAATTATTGTATCGTATACGTACGTACGAATATTATTGTATGAATATATCTCTTCTATTGTTCTTTTTTCTTTTTTCTTTTCTCAGCGCGGATAGAAAAAAAGCGCGTATCATTGTAAATACCTTGTAAATAACGCATTACGATGCGACGAGAGTTAGAAAGAAAGTTTCATTTTTGTGTGACGAGTAAAAATGACAAGGGGGACTAAGGACTGTCGCCGATACATACACACATATATACACTCAAACATGCATGCATGCATGCATGCATACATACATACATAGATAAATACATAAATAGTTCTATTCGCTACGAGACAAATATATTATGACGAATGTAATAAAAAGAAATAAATAAATAAAAAGAAAATAAAAGAAAAGAAAAGATGAAAAAAGAAAAGGTTGCGATCGGATGCAAATTGGTGGTACGGCATTGGAAAATTTTTTCCATGACAATAATTTCTTTTTCGTCGAACTATCTCTTTAACATAAATACATACCTTCACCTTTCCACCTTTTTCTTCTCTCATACCTATCTGATTCTCCCTTTCCCCTCTCTCCCAATCCACATACACACACATACACACACATACCCTGCATGTTCTTACGCCATTTCTCAATGCCGCTCGTTACGTTTATATCCTTCGGTCGGGTTATTGAAATTTTACGCACTTTAATCTCAATCGACTTCGTTAGAAAATGAAAAGAAAAGAAAATAAAGTAAAGTAAAATAAAGAAGAGAAAAAAATATATATATAAAAGTGAGAATAATTCCTGAATATTTCGCTAACCGATTTCTCGACTGCTCGCGACTGAATTACGTCTCAACGTAACACACAAACGAATAATAATGATATTCATGTTATATGCGAAAAGGACGTAGAAACGAAGGGAGATGATAGTTGGTACCTTCGTTTATAATTTAACCTTTTATCCATTGTAAAATATATTCTCCTCCGATGTACAGCGCCGATATTTTTTCAAAAAAAGTGCGCGTTAAGCGATACCTCCTCCGCGCGATGTGAATTGAGCAAAGGGGCGATATAATTACGATAAAGTAAAGAAATAAAAAGAAAGGAAGAAGAAGAAGAAGAAGAAGAAAAATATAAAATAATATAATATAATATAAAATAAAATAAAATAATATAAAATAAAATAAATAAACGAGTGTATAATTAAATAAACGTTCGAATTAAATTTAAGCAGAGCAAATATATATATATATAAAGATATATTATGTATATATATATATGTATATGTACGTACGAATATGTATGCGTATGCGTATTTGCATGCGTCCGTTTGCGTGCGTTTGCGTTAACGTGTGGGTTGTGAATGTGCGTGTGCGTGGGAGTAATGCGTGTGTAAATGAAAATTAAGCGGAAAATTGTACTACTATCGGTGGAGTGCCGATCCTTCCGACGTTATAATTCGAAATGCGTGTTACTATGGTTATTGAAGATTAAGTGAAACATCGATTTTACTTAAAACCTCATTTAGTGTAACACCCAACGTTCTATCTATCTAGTTTACTTTCCAACCTTCGAAATTTCCATCGAAGTTAATCGTAAAGATACGCGATCATCATTGATTCATCGTATTGCATTCATCCAAAATAATCGGTGCTCCACTACATATTATACCTGTTTCTTTTTTTTTATTTATATTTCATCGTGTATCGCGTACGAATGCACGCAAGACTATCGAAAATGATATCGCGTATGCAATATGATAACAATTAAGTGTAACGAGTTTGATCTTCGTCACATATTTTTTTTTTCCATTTGATTTTTCATCCTTTACACACATCGATACTTTTACAGATTTCAGTTTAATCGGCTTTTTTTATTTTTTTTTTTTTTTTAATGATACAGTCAACGTGCGCTTATTTGCCATGCTTGGAAACTTTGGAATATTCCAGTTTTGAAATTCGATTGGGTTCGATGTATTCCAGAATTGAAATTCTTTGAATAGTTTCCATCGACTCGTCCGAAAAAAATCGGCCTCGTTTGATTTTTATTTTATTATTATTATTATTATTATTATTTCTTTCTTTTTTTTCGTTTTTCTATGGACAAGTTATTCGTAAAATCATAGAAAGAAATAAAAAAAGGTGTGTATTATCGTAATCTTGACATGCTGCACAATACGGAAAAGGAAACAAGGCGAAAATATGAAATCATCCTTTAATAACTTGTCCGTAATAAAACAGTTTAATACTTTTTGGTATACCGCGATAGATCGTAGAAAGAAGAAAGAAGACCGATGAATATTCAATCTAATACGGAGTCTCGGTGTGCGTACAGTTTAAAAAGGGATCAAGAAAATACACGGTATGACATCCTACTCACCCATCTATATATTATATATATAACTAAAATTTCGTTTCATTGCCTTTTATCTTAGAATAATTTTAATACTAAAATATTATTCCTCTTAACGCTCAAAAAAACACTTTGAATATTCCGTACTCCTTTATCGTTGTTCAGACTATGAAAAGGAAACGCTGAATATGCAATTCAAAGAAAACCGATGTGTACGTCTGCCTGCATGCGCGCTCGCGAAAAATATAAAAAGAGAGAGAGACAGAGAGAGAGAGAGAGAGAGAGATAGGAAAAAAAAGATGAAAGATAGAACAAGATAACATAAGGAAAGAAAAAGAGAGAGAGAGAGAAAGATAGAAAAAAAAAAGAAAGAGAAAGGTTAATGTAAAGATCGAAAGATAGGTACGTGTAAAACCGATTTTAATGACGTTACACTTAAATATACATATAGGTATATATACATAAAACACACGTATAATGTACATATACTTAAACTAGATATTGAACATTAGATTTTAAAATAATTACTGTGCACCGTTAGTATCCGTAAAAATGGCTGGGAATTATTAAAGGTCGAAAAGATACGAGGGAAAACTCGGCCGCTAAAGTCCCAACTATATTTCGCGGAGAGAGTTGAAAGTTTTCCAGAAATAGAGTCACTAGGTCGACGAAGCAACCAACCCAGGCTTCATTCGCTTTTTCATCTCATCAATGCACTCAACGGAGAGACTGATTTCAAAAGAGATCACCACCACGTTCGTGTGCTGAACACAAACCCTAAAGCCATTTGCCAAATCATTTTCGACTTAAAGGTCAATTTTCGAAAGATAACGCGTCTAGGAATATTTTACCTAAATACATCGCTACCCTCTATGAATATCTGGCATATTGAAATATTCGTTTTTTATTCAAAACGAATTGTTTAGAAAAAAAAGTTACAGTATTTCTGTCATGACAGTCGATAATACGCAACGGTGTAATTGGGTTTCTTCTTTCTCTCGTCTCCTTTTCTCTCTCTCTCTCCCTCTCTCTCTCTTTCTCTTTTGCATTTGCTTTTGCTTGTTTTGCAATTTTTTTGCAACTTTGTGTTTCTTTTTCATTTACGTCCGTCTTCCTTTCTTTTTTTTATTTTGATTTCTTTTCGGCGCAAACTCGCATTACGAATGCGATTATTTGTGTCCTTCAGTTTTTCAGCCGTCGTCCCGAAAATTTATACGAATCGAAAAAAAAAACGGTACTATATAGGAAAATATGTGTTACGCGTTTTGCAACACCCACGGACGAGTATTATTATTCTCTTCTAAACAAACTGCATATTCCAGGAAGCGCGTTTGTCACGATTTTATCATTACTATTATTCATCCTTATCGAACGTCACAAACACAAACACACAACACACACACAGGATACACACAGGATACACACAGGACACACACACATATATATACACTGTCGTCCTTAAATTAATAATTTTTCTACGCGAAAGCCGTGGGCAACGGTTATAGATTTTTTATATATAATTATTATACGTCAAAGTTCGTCTACGAAGCGAAGACGCGTGCATGCGTGCCTGATCGAATGTGCGTGCGTGAGTTCGTGCGTGCGTGCGTGTTGATATGCGAGAAAATGAAAAAGAGAAAGAGAGAGAGAGATTACTTGTGACAGAAAAGGAAAAAAAAAATAATGGGGGTTGGGGGGGGAATGAAAAAAAGAGGAAGAAAATAAAAAATAGTCGTTCAAAGCGTGCACCCACGCACGGAAATTTTGCGCTTCCGTTTACGTTTCCCAAAATGTTTCGAATAGAATTTCTCGACGAGTGAAACGTACGTGCGCTGAAAATTGAAAATTACGACGACCATATTACGTGTATTTACAATAATTATAGATCTCTCTCTATAAATATATACACATCAGCATAATCTGAATAAACGTGTTGATATGAAAAGCCATGTTGATCATCGCGGTTTAGTTATTGGTCGTTTTTACATTTAACGGACGTATCAAAAACATACCCCTTCATTTATTCGTACAGATTCACCTAACCCCCTATTTTCGTTTAATATTAACAACGTCAGCGAATGCAAAATCGACCGATGGCTCAACAGACCTTATTTTATTTTAACCACCTATACTCTTAATGCAACTCTGAATCCTCACACATATGTATTTATGTATTTATGTATATATGTATATCAGCGGTATATACTATAAAGGCTAAATATTTTTTTATTATGCTTGGAACGGTCGAATACGCTTACTAGACGATAAGGACAACCTCGCACTATAGGTAAGTACGATATTCTTACGACGTGAGAGAGAACTTTTTTACGAGTAAACGAAAGGAGGACGACTAGAATAATGTCTATATTTTTCCTACCACTGCAATTGGCAACACAAGCCGATCAATGAAAACACACCTGGAACGTTATGTACACCATACTCGTTTCACCAAGTCGAAGAAATGTAAAAGAGAGATAGAGAGAGAAAAGAAAAGAAATAAAGAAATAAGGAGGAAGGAAAATACTATCGATACCCCATATTGAGTAAGGGTGTCCTCTAAGGTCATTGCACCGATCCGCGAACATCGAAAGGGAAATAATAGAAGAAATAATATAAAGAAAGTTGGTACCTTATACTACGGTCAAACGAGACTATTTGAATCGTTCATGGCTAAAAGTATAAGGCTATACGAATGTAGAGGCGGGAAAAAGGGCGGATGATATGGAAATGTGGATTTTAAAAAGAACCACGCGGAAAAATATGCCAGAAGATGTTAGTAGATGTATATGCTAAAGAAAAGAATGGTATAAAAGAGAGAGAAAGAGAGAGATAGAGAAATAGAGATAGGTGCAAGGAAAAAGGGCGTACGGGGGTACTTTTAGAGACTGTGAATTTTTCACAAGGATAATGCGGCTCAGTCAAGATCCTGCTATTAGGCGAAAAAGGGGAAGGACAAATTTTCCTTTTCTTCTCTTCTATCTCGACGTTATTTGCAGCAAACGAAACGATTCGCATCGGTGAGGGGAAACAGACGGTAAGCTTTACTCCGACCTTTACTTATACCATTGTCCTTATGTATTTAGATATATACACATACACCTATACCGTATCCATCTGTCAACCTTCGTCAACATGTAAAAAGCAAAGCAAAAGGAATAGATATATATATATATTTTTTTTTTTTTTCTTCTTTCTTTCTTTCGTTCTTTTGATGGTACTTTTTATTTTTCCCCCCATAATCGTTCAATTTATATAGCGCTAAGTGGGAGCCGCTTCTTTGCCGTCCGATCACCATTACTCAAAGTAAGCGAAGGAGCTTTTTCTTTTAGTGTGCCGAAGCAGAGAGATATCGATAGGTAGAACCTTCCTTGAGGTAATTAAGTGCTTTTCTACCATTAGTCAAGCTAAAGCCTCCCTCCTAAAGCTCGATCCTCGATAACGAAGACGGCAACATTCGCGATCTAATCGTACTTTAATTACACAGAATTCTAAGTCGTAACAATCGAAATCGTTTCGTATTACTGACTCACTAATCAGGTATATCTTGCGAGGATCCTATTTCCTCATCGTGAAATGCAATAAAGCTATGGGTGGTGTATGCGCAAAGCAATTTGAGAATTACAGTTAAGGTAGTACGATACAATGAACTAATAATACTAGAGAGAACCTATATATATATGAGATTTTCGTTAAACCTTTAAAAAATCAAACTTCTACATCTCAATCTTCTCCCAGCCGTCGTGGATACGTGAAAATCAAACCTTTTTTTTTTATTTCTTCAAAGATAATGATAAATCGATCTATGGGATGATAAATTATCGTCGAAAGTTGTTCCAGACAACGAGAACGACCTGAAAGATGATGGTCATGGTCGTGGGGAGATGAATGACGAGGGGATGGGGAGAGGGCGGAGGACCCGATGATTCTCTTTGAGGCCACTTGCTGTTTCTCTTGCTAGGCCGAACACCGTCTCGTTACCCGTCGATAATGTTAATAAATTCAGGAGAAATTCGGGACCGAGCTCTCTCTCATAGTAGCGCTACGATGAAATACGTCGGAGAAATTTACGTGAACGAGATATCGATCCGTCGAGCATCGAACACAGTCTTTTCATGCCAGTCAGCCAGCCAGCCAACCAACCAACCAACCAGCCAACCAACCAGCCAACCAACCAACCAACCAACCAACCAACCAACCAACCGACTGCTGCGCCAGCGAAGGCTCGCTTCGCTCTTCGGATACGCATCGCAGCGTACCACCACCGATGACGCCTAATTGCATAAATAATTCAACGGACACGGCCGTTGCAGTTATAGTTATTGTCCGGGTATAACGAAGCGTCAGTCTGTTATTCATTGGTTAGCTCGTTAGTTCGAGCGGATCATCTAGATCTCGTAAAACTTTCAACAACAACCATTTTTCGCACCTATAACAAATGATCTCTCTCTTGAAACTTTACTAAAGAATAATCGAATTATTTCTGATCATCGATTATTGAAACTTTTGTGTTAAATGTATGAATTAATATTCATATAAGTGACTTTCACTTCCCTCTCCCCAAACCTTCCTCGGTTTATATCGCTTACCCCTATAATATTATAATTCACGAATCGAAAATAATTTCATATATACATATATATGTGTGTTTGAGTATAGGTATATATATGTAATAGCTTTTGAGATCGAGTCAACGAGTTTTAGCAACTTATTTACGGACAGAATCTATCTTAAGCCGTCGAGTTTGGAAAGATCGATTTGAGAGAGTATTTTCAAGTATCCTCTTGTCTAGGAAGACGAAGTTTCTGCTCGTGACGTACCTTAAACGTTCCAGATGAGCTTTCAGGGACGAGATGTCATACGAGTAATCGTGTCTCTTAGTTATCGTCGAGAAACGTTTATTGAGAAGACTATTTATTTCTTTGACACCTTCATCACCCTAACATCCTATGGATCTTATCTCTCTCTCTACTACTTATCGATAAATTACTAACCCTATTCGAAAGGAGGTTTAGAAAAAAAAAAGAAATTGATGACGAGTAATGTCGGCGCCTAGTCGAAGAGTAGGTTGTATGTACTTACGCAATAATGCGATGAAAGGTAAGGGACGGGGTTAAGTATAATTCGTTGAAACATTAGCAAGAAGATAAGGGAAATAGTGGCTTTTTCGAGAAACTTTTTCAGTACTGTGTACGTAATGGCTGAAGTGCAGGACAAATTTTCTCTGGAGCATTTCGCGAGACACGATACATGACACTGGACGTGACCCATTACCGTACCCATGTATTTATTCTTCGTGAACCGGGAAATGGTGTATTAGCGAGAGTAGCACCGGACAAGTAGTAGACAAGGAAACCCGGAGTACAACGTAGAAAGTACTAACACAAAGGTAAAAAATGTACGACGAGACTCGCGAGTACAAAGTCGAATAGGCATGGTCATATATGTGTAGTTACACATGTATATACTACATACATATATATATATATATATATATATATATATATATACATAGGTACGTTAACGTTATAGTACTTTATAATTCCATTAGAGACTAACTACTTCCCGGCTGTTTTTCAACTCCGAAAGCACACGAAACAAGGTACGACGATTTTAAAATATTCGACTATATAGGGCCTTCCACTCCCATCCCTCTTCCATCCCAAGTTATATACACCATCTTCGTTCCCTCGTGTTACTAACTTACGTTGGTATTATGGGTATACAACTTGGACCGATCGATGATGATAATAGTGAAACTATTGGCTAAAAGGATACAACTACGAAATCCAAGATTCTCGTTCGATCGTTCGATCGATCGATCTAACTTTACTCTAAGATCTTTACTTTCTCACGTACTTTGGGTAAGCTTAAATCGGCATTAAGGATAAGCACACGAATAACCATAAAAAACGAAAGAGTAATACGAGTGCGTATATAACATAAATATAAAAAAAGAGAAGAAAAGTAAAGTACAATCTCACAAAGTGAGATCTAACGGGGTATTGATTCGCTGAGATAAAAGGTGAGTGGATAGAAATATGCGCTTTTCCTGAAATTCTAAACCAACGTAAAGAGAATCCGAAAACGTTTCTCGAAGCTATATGCTCGAGCTGGTTCGTCTATCTGGACGATTGTTTTCCGCTTGGTTTTACCGTTCCCCAACCAACTTCCATTTCCTCCCCTCAACCTCCACCCCTCCACAACCAAGCTTCTTCTTCTTCTCCTCCTGCTGCTTCTTCTTCTTCGCACGGAGAAGCATCTTTAGTACCAGACCAAAAAGTACTTCGATTTTTCTCAAGAATTTTTCTGCGAGATAAAGCCGAAACAATGTCACTCCAACCCCTCTTCTCTCCTCTTTTACCAACTTTTACCAACCAAACCCCACCCAACTCCCTCTCGCCCAGTCCTTTTTTTCTTCTTCTTTTTCTACCTTCGAAAAGCTTTTCTTTAGCGTATATTTGCTTTTTCTGTTTTTTTTTCTAACAGTCGCTTTTTTTTATATATACGTATATCTTTTTTATTATTTTTTCAAGCAACGAGAGACAAAAACATCTTTACATCTTTCAACGAAAAGAATAGATAGAAAAATATATATACTTGTAAAAAAAAAAATAAACAATCGTAAGTAACGTTTTAGTATGATTAATAACTATAAACGACAAGAAAAAGAATCCAATCAATCTAACCCGACACGTAACATATTGCTCGAGTTAACGCATCTGCGAACAAAACATAGATTTGACCGAGATTTCTATGATCTCACATACATACGTACATACACGTTCATACACGTGCATGTATATTTGTATACATACATAGGAAGCTTTAACTTCTAACCGTATAGCAACTTGCGTTTCTATTTGCACGTAGAAAATCGTTTACGTGGGAGGACGCTTGGCACGTCTAAAAAGAGACGAATCGTGGATAGCGGTGGGGGGATGCTAGGTGGTTTCTAAAGGAGACGAGAAAAGGGAGGGGGAAAGGAATGTGGGTATGTGGTAGTGGATGATAAAGATCGATTCGGTTGGTCTGTTCCTCCCGAAAGAACCGCGTTTTCTTTCGTCTCTCTTTCTCGCCTAAGGCCATAATCCCCTTTTTCTGACGGGCGAAAAGTAGAAAATCGTTTTCAGAGAGTATCATTCCAGGTTCTTTCTCAACTACGACTACTACTACTATTACTATTACTACTACTATGACTATGAGGAAGACGAAGACGGTCTTATTATTAAGTACTCGCATTGTTCCGCGCTAGTAGTCGTCACATTTTCTACAACGAAATCGTCGTAGGGTATCTTCCAAGAATTTTATCCGCCACTAAATGCTTACATTCATCGGTTAAATTTTCAAACGTTGCAAAATGGTTAAGAATAAAAAATATGAGGAAATAAAAAGAAACGGGTGGGTGGAAAGTGGTGGAGGAGAGAGAGAGAGAGAGCAGGAGGAGGATGGGGGAGGAGAAACAAGATGATTTTATCGTTCGATAACGCTTTCTTTTCTATATACTTCGCGTAGAAACTAGCATGAAAAATCTAACTTCTCCTCCTCCTCCTCTTCTTTTTCTTCTTCTTTTTCTTCTTCCCGTTTCTTTTCCTACCTCTTCACCCCCTTACGTTTACGACGAGACTGGAAGCAGCACGGTATTTGCGGGAGGCAGGCAAACCGTGCGACTCCCGTGTCGTTTCCTCTGACAAGTTATCGTGGCTAGGAACCTGCGAACGACGTTTCTCGAAAGGTACCGGTTATTTCGAAGGGATAAATCCTATTTCTCCAAGCGTGCAGAGCTGACCCACCTTCCTATATTCCGCCTTTCACCTCCTTTTACCCGATTTACTTGTAATCTTCGCCGTATCGAAAACTCTATCGAATTGTTGTGAGAAAATGTATCTATATTCACCCATTCCGACATAACCGTAATACATTTCGTATATTTCAAAATATAGAATGTCATCAATAATAAAGTATTGTGTTCCTTTTAACACGTTCTATGCCACGTGCACCACCGGTTACATACGCAGACATATTTATTTAATACGCTGCTAATACATTTCTACCAAAGGAATTAGGCATTATATACAAAATAATAATTAAAATGATTACTAAAAAGATAACTAGTTATGGATTAATTATGTAATGAAATATTGTGCGATAATATAACAATCCTTAGTCTAAATATCAAATGGCCTGAACGACGAGTCAGGCAAAAATGGCTTGGCACGGTACGTGTTAAAGTCGATAATATACAAGGTTTGTAATTGATTATTGAATTTATTTTCTTGAGAGAGAGAGAGAGAGAGAGTAATCATAATTATAATTATAATAGTTTTATATTTAATGAACGTTAATAAATATTGTAACATAATGAAAAATATTATAAGTTTAGGGAAGTACGTCTTAACAATTCCTATTACGGACCGATACATCCATACCGTATCCGATATCTGCAATTTTTAACTTACCCAGCATTAATTAATCCGATATGTTTCAATAATAATTGTCATTTCGAATTAATACCGTTTACTTTTCCACCCCAGTCCCTCCTCCTCTTCCTCATCCACCACGAAATAACAATAAAACAATTAACAAAAACTAATATTCATCGTGTAATAATGTAATGACTACAATAAACGTGTAATTAAATAAACAAGTCACTTGTGTTATTTTCCTCTACAATCGAGTATTTTGCATTGGATTATTTGTAGTATTGGTAAATAAAGGATCGATGTTTTCAATATTATATCGTTTGGAAAAAAAGAAAAATGTACTCTTCGTGTTGGGAATAAAAAAAATAAAAATAAAATGAGTATTCATAAAACGGAAACTCGTAAAGCGTTGAACGACTTGTAGATACGTAATGATTCCCGATTCAACGCGAAGCTTTAGCCGGAATCGAAAATGGCATTTTAATGGTACGTTCTCCTTCGCTCTTGGAACTTCATTTATCGTTTTAAATAAAAATCGTTCGATATGCATTTTACACATTCCATTTCTATTTTCTTTTCCTCTTCTTTTTTTTCTTTTCTTCAATACGATTATTATTATTATTATTATTATTTTCTTCGTCAGAGACGTCAAGATCGAAATGAAAAACGATCGCGTCGATTTATTAATGATTGTATATTTTTTCTACGTTTATGAATCACATCGTTCTTTCATAGTTAAATTTTGAAAAATAATTCCCGACAAAAACCTTACCCGACCGACTGACCGATAGTTCGACCAACGACCTATTCGGTAAAAAGGTATTCATGGAGTGAGCTAAAGTTCAATTACCGTAGCGAATCGAGAGTTCCCTGGGAAAGTTTCATCGATATAAAACGAGTCGCCAATGCGATACGATCTCGAAACTTTCGAACAAGATAAGTTTTCGTGCGAGTGTAGATACAAGTGAAAAAAAAGGAGGGTGAGATGGAGGGAGAAGAGAATGGTATGCGATAGAAAGGAAGGAAGGAAGGAACGAACGAAAGAAAGAACCTACGAACGAATGGAACGATAAGAAGAAAGAGAAACGACGGAAAGGGATGAAGAGTAAGGGATGATGGGGGGAGGGAGTTAGTTGAAAAAGGGAAGTAGCATACCGTTCGCTTATAGAACGTGTGCGAACGGTTATATCGACTTTAGTAATAGCAACGAATACTGGGTGGCTCCAAGTCCCTTTTTCCTCACCCTTTTCGTCCTTATCTTTTCTTCTTCTTCTTAACCCGTCCTAGCAGAATCCCTACACCATCCTACTTCTGGCACGGCCGAGAGAATAGCCGCCTCGAGAAATTAAACTTACCCACTACTACTACTACTACTACTACTATTACAACTACTACTATCCAATAGCTTTCTTTCCACTTTAAAAGCCACCAAGGAAAAGAATAAAACGGATTGCTGTGCTTGTCTTCGAAAGTGTCTCGAATGTCTTTTTCCTTGGTTCCAGTTAGCCCTTATAGTCCAAGGAGGGGGAAAGGGGGTCCCTTCATACGTCAGAGGTTCTTCCTTCAAAACCAAAGTCTTCTTCTTCTTTTTCATCTTCTTCTTCTTCGATAACGTAAATCGCCGTAGGAAAATATACGAAAATATATTCCGACGCGGTCTTCCTTATCCGTCCTTGAAAATCCCTTTTACTTTTATTTTATTTTTTTACATATTCTTCGGTTCTTTTTCCCTTTCTTAGCGGGATCTCTTAGCTTTCGGCACTTTTCATCAAGCATTTGTAAAGGAACGTTATTATGCAAAATATCAGGACTTGGTCGCGACCTTATCCTCGTCGTTATAAGTCAAGAATATCTAAAAGAACGTTCTCTCTCTCTCTCTCTTTCTTTCTCTCTTCCTCTCTCTCTTCTTGCCCGGAATTCTGAATTTAATCTTTCACGTCTTACGAGCAATGCATTTCTTGGATATTCGATCGGTTTTATTCTTATTTCAGAGTACCCTCTCTCCCTTCCTCCCTCTCTCTCTCTCTCTCTCTCACTCTCTCTTTCTTCATGTTCCGGCATGTTATCACGATAGATCCTCTTGGCATTTTGCCATAGTTCGGTGGAACATTGCACCGTTCTATCATACTCCGTGCGGCTGGTAACGTTCGTTTCCGAAAGCCGCGAACACACATACACACACTATGTCTCTTTCTCTCTCTCTCTCTCTCTCTCTCTCTCTCTCAATCTCACTCTCTCTTTCTCTATACATTTTTCCCCCTTCCCTATCCATCAACTTTTTTGTCTTTAGCGCATAGTATGCTTCTCTTGAATATAGAAAGAAAGAAAGAAAATGATATAAGAAAAGTTTTATTATTTTATTTTTTTCTCCTTCTTCTTCTTCTTTCCCGTCAAACCTGAGCGAATGTAAACGCGATTCGCTCACCTGACTCCTTCTCCTCCTCCTCCTCCTCCACTTCCACGTCTTTTGTTCGTCGAAAAGAATTCTAAAGAAAAATAACGCAAACCGGTATTCGTTCGAGAACACTTGAAACCCTCTTCCACCTCACTCCTTCCGATATTAATGCGAATGACTACGATAGTTCTGACCCCACGATATCATTGACCATCATATCGACGAGGAACGTTGAAGTACGTTACGAGTAATCGATGATTAATTCTAAAATTCTCGACGATGTTCATGGCGATGTTAAGTTTTTCTAACTCTACTACTATTACTACACCCTATGAGTATGCACATATATATAGTAGAGTCAGAAAAACTTAACTATATATATATGTTTCCCTGTGTATTTATCTACGATAGAGTGTATTGGTATATACAAATACGTTTGTTCACGTGGCCAAATATGCGCAATTTCACACTCCAAATGTTTATTTAACAAAGTATCGTCTATGTGGTCATCTATCATGATAGATACACGCGAAGTAGATTATGTGGTATTGCTAAGAGAAATGGCAATGTACTTTACCAAGCAATCTTCTCTATATCTCTGTCTATTTGCCAACTTTCGAGGAGTTTACGGAACTTAATGTACGAAGTAAAACGTTCGGGCATCGTTTGATCCGAGTCAACGGAGAAAGAAAAAACGAATGAAGAAAAAACAAATGAAGAGAAAGAGAGAGAGAGAGAGAAAAAAAATAGAGAAAACGCAACGATCGTTCAGTCGTTTTATATGCTCCAGAGAAATATCACCGAGCTTATAAACGTCCCCTGTAATTAATTACCTGAACGATGACGACACGGGAACAATTTATTCGATATCGCAGCGGTGGACACTCGTCGACCAACAGCAATATTTCACGAAATAAATATAAACTTCAATGATTTTTAACGTTCTTTCTCTCTCTCTCTTTCTCTATCCTACACAAACATACGAGCATACGCATGAATCCTCTTCCAACCTACTATTTTATATTTTTTTAATGCTATTTTATACTATTTTATATTACAACATACGTGCTGAAAAATGAGTAAGTAGATATAACTTTTCAACTTATTGTTAATTACATTTGCCTTCGACACTTTTATTATTTCACTAGACGAATATATATATGTAACTAACGTTACACGTTTATGAGTTAATATATAATGATATTATCTGTACCAAAACCTATCCTAATTTATTGTTTACCTATTTACTACTATAGAATGTAAACCTGCAATAACAATTGTTATTTCAATCATTTTTCGTTGTGTATAAAGAAAAAATATGAACCAAAGTATATTTTAGCAAATTTCTATTAAATAATTAATTCAAATATATATATAACAAAAAAGAATGGTAAAACTGATAAATTTATTAATTTGACTTGATCTCTCTTTTAAACGAATAAAAATTGCGAAGAGACTTTTTCTTTCTTTTTTTTTCTCGTTCTTTCTTCATTATATTCAATCAATTTTCCATAACACCTCGAAATAATCTTAATTGTTTGAATTACGAATTAAGCATTTAAGCAAAATTATGAATAGAATCATTTTACAAAGCTATATTAATTTCAAAGGTAGGAAATAAATCGGGATATGTGTGATGTGGTAATAGTAGTAGTAGTAATAGTAATACTACTGGTGGTAGTAAATGAATATTACGCCGAGAAATATATTATTTACAAAAAGAAACAGAGAGATGGAAAAATAAAATTAAAAAAAAAAAAGAAAAGCCTGGATTCAAAGAATGGAAAAAAAACGTAAGCTGGAAGACACTGCGATTCGCCGAAAAGGATTCCATTTCCGTTTTCTATTCCAAGCCTACGCATAGACGACGGAGATCCGCGAGGAATATAAAAAAAAAAAAGAAAAAAAAATACAAGCAACCAAGCGCATATATTTTACATCCATTACGAGCTTGCTACGCTTTTTCCCACTTTTCAGTTTCCTGCTACCATCCGGAAGAAGGTTGCTGCTGCTTGTCATCTTTCTTTTTGGTCCAAGAGATAGAAAGAAATGGAACGAAAAACTTACGAATAGTCGAAACTAGACGAGAAGAAAAAACCAAAAAAAAATGAATGAACAAAAATTTTTATTAACAAACGTACGTATATGTTTGCTGTAATATCGGAAAAGAAATTAATACGACAGGAATAAAATGTATTATACTATAAAAAATAAACATTAAATCTCTCTCTCTCTCTCTCTCTCTCTCTCTTTCTATTAAATTTAATTACGAATAAACTAAATGATAAATGTGTTTACCGATTTTACGAACAAATATTTCCTAGATACTAATATATACTTCTTAACCAATAACCTGTTCTCGAGTAAATTAAGACGATGAAGAAAGAGCATGAAACTCCTCAAATATGTTCGTTGTACGTAAATCATGTGAAAATATGAAACACCGGTGTGCAAGAACATTCGACGTAGATCAAACTGTATTTTATCTGAAGAACATAACATTCCCGTGTACGAAATTTTAAAGTTTCGCGAATTATTATAATATGAGAAACATTTCGTCTAGATTATACCCCTCGAAATAAGTCTATATCTCTCGAATGATGTCATTATCTTTATACTTTTGCCCTTTTCTCTCTAATTTTCATTCTTCTTCTTTTTTTCTTTCTCTCTGTCTCTCTCTTTTTTCTCTACAAGTACTCCATGTTATTTCATGTTTCGAACAAAGTACTATAATCATGATTTATGCAAGAGAATGCAGCAAACCTACTAGCTACAAGAAGGTACTTTATTTCCTAAGAAAACATCTTATCCTCAAAGAAAAGAGGAATAGAGAGAGAAAGAGAGAGAGAGAGAGAGAGAGAGAGAGAGAGAAGAACGTTCGTGATTATTCCATATTTCCTAAAAGTACGATACTCGCGAATAATAAACGAAGGAAACTAGTTATTCCTTTAAACGGGTTTACACCAAAGTTAATAACGAACGTTCATCTTTTTTCTATGTAGCTTCGGTTGGATAGAAAAGAAATACAAACAAAATGAAAAGAAGTAAGGAATGCAAAGTATTTTGTTACAAAAAAGAAATTAAAGAAACAAGAAAAAAGAGAAAGGTGAATAAAATGGATAAAAATCGTGTCCGATCTAACATGTGTTGTATATTCCTTTTCATCAAAGATAGAGTATCAAATAGTTGATCGAGTTAAATATAATAATCCTTTAGGATTCCTCTGGTTTTGTGGTTGACGTAAAACGACATGGGAAGAGAGGAGTAAACGAAAGTGAATTAAATCCTTCGAACGAATATCGTGTTCGTACGTTCCTATAGTTGATTGTGTTTGAGGTTACCCTTTGTAGCAATTATCGGAAGCGATAGCAGAAGAATGGAAGAAAGGTAGAGAAGTATGAGGGGAAATGATCGTTGAAAGGTGAAAAGCGACACGAGTACCGTTAGCTATATGTAAAAGGTGAAAATCGCGAGTACTTACTGCCTTGCACATCATGCACACACATACAAATACTACCAGCAAATCGTGTGTCTGTGAGTCTTTTTTGATAAAAGTTAAAAAAAAGTTCGGTCTTCACTTAATGAACGTCACGGCTGATTGACATTTAATTCTCGCAAGAATTTCTCTCCTTTGAGAGTCACGCTGAGAATGAGAGAGAACGAGAAAGAAAGAGAGAGAGAGAGAGAATAAGGATCGAACAGGGATGCACGACGTGGCAAAAAGCTAATTGCACCACCGGTTCAGCCCCCTTTTCACCGAGTTACGGGCTCGCTGGCTGGCTGGCTGGCTGGCTGGCTGGCGTATTCGATAATTAAAATCACTTTTTGGAGTTTGGAATTTGTGATCGAAGTAGTAGTAGGTAGGGGGGTATGTATGATTCACCGAGACGTTAAACTTCTCGATCATTTTCTCTTTTCTTTTTGTTTTTTTTTTTCTTCCTTTCAACTTCACGTTCCTTTTATAAATTTCTTATGATATTATTTGTCTTCTTTTAATTTTTATTCTAATACATTAAAATGTTAAGTCCCTATCAACCCGCAAGGATAAATCCATTCCCCAATTTACATATATTACAACAGTATATTAGGTGATAGTTTAAAACGACTCCCTAGGATGAAAGTAGGCGAATCTAGGAAGTAGGTACGTCTAGTCGTTCGAGCAACTACCTTCAATTACACTCGATATCGTTCCCGTTCCCGGTCCCATTCCCATTCCCGTTCCCGTTCCCGTTCGTTCTCTCTAGCGTGTTGCGACGCCCATCGACTTTGATTTGTCGTCACGCAAAGCCGATCGCTTCGTTTCGCTCGCTTACACGCCCGCAATTTCTTCGGCAAAGAGAAAGAGAAAGAGAGAGGGAGTAACAGAGAGTTAGAGAGACAGAGTGAAAAGGGAACTAAATAGGGGGAGAGCGAAAGAAAGAGAAAGAGAGGAAGAGAGAGAGAGAGAGAAAGCTTCATTTCGCTCGGCACGACTAGAGAGAAGGTTCCCGCGAGTTAGTTGCTAGAGTGCATACTCGTGCGAACTATTACCCTTCCCTGCATTACTCCCTATCCCAACACCTTTCGACACGCGCGTTTATCGATTGTAAAGCCGATATACTCGCTCGTCCGGAAGCGAGTCACCTCTATCATCTTCTGACCTACCCTCTCTATAATATCTCTCATCCTCTCCCTCTCTCACTCTTTCTCTCTGATCGTCCGATACCCAACACGATTTCTAAACGATATACCAGACATGCAGATTATTACGCATCATCGATCTACTCTCGATCGCAAATTTTTGAATTAGTTTCTCTTTGAGAGAGATAAGGGGGAGAGACGAAATACTGATCGCGCATTAACATTTATTATTCTCATCCTATCGAGATTTCGTATAGAAAAAAGGATCAAAATAGAAAAATAAATATAAAAACGTCGAACTGTAATATCTTCTTAGCCAGTTGAATAAAAAAAGAATAGTATTAAAAGAAAATATGTTTGTTGCTAGTTAATGATTAGGTTCATACGTACGTACGTACGTACGTTCAAAGAATGTAAAAAAAAAAGAAAATAATTTCCTCAATAAGGAAGATAATGTTATTTTTAAACGTAGAGTCATGCTCGTTCTGTTGCATCACTCGTGCAAAGAAATGCACCTCACACCATTTCGTAAAAAGAAGAGAAAATGGAGAAAAAACAAAGTCAATAGGTTAGGTGAAAGTGCATCGTACGGGGAAGCTTGAGCGATATCTATCATAAGAAAGGTAAGATCGACGACACGAAAGCAACGAACGTGACCTTAGACGTAGAAAAGAGAGAGAGAGAGAGAGAGAGAGAGAGAGAGAGAGAGAGAGAGAGAACGACAGGTGCAGCACCATAGACGTTAATCGTTATTACACGTATAAGCTACCATAAGGGTTCTTGCTTGATCGCTTTTATCCCTACTTGCCTTTGCTTCTCGCCTCCTATGCGTTTCATCGTTGAAACATGACTCGAATATCCTAAAGAAAATTCTCTCCTTAAATTTTTTCAAGAAAATCCTTAAAAGATACTTTCAAATTCTCCCTTTTCTTTCTCTATTTTTTTTAACGATTTTCTGAACCAAAGAGGAAAAGTAAAAGATAGAAATAGAAATCAAAATCAAATACGAACGAATTAAACAAATATTTCATTTCCTCCCACCAGCGTCTTTATTTCTCGTAAACGAATTTAAAAGAACGGCCGTTGACTTTCTTCCTCGTTTCCGAGCATTGTGTGTTAATTCCAAATCCGTTGAGAGAGAAATAAAAAAATAACGATATCGCGAAAGATAATTGAAATTTAAACTGACCGAGGAAAAATCGATTGGTTTTATTCAGTGGTTTTATTTTCCTTTCCTTCCTTTTTTCTTTCTTTCTTTCTTTCTTTCTTTTATTCCAAACACGACTACGACAAAACGAATTTTATTGTACCGTACCCGGTAGTGGAGCAAATAGAAGATTTGATGCAATACTTATTAGTAAACGTATAAAATGAATTTTCTCGTAGATACTTTACCTTACTTTAGGAGGACGAACGAATAAACGAACGAGCGAACGAACGAGCAAACGAACGAGCGAACGAACGAACGCCTTCCTCTTTGGAGGAAAGATCGATTGATCGACTCGCATCTACCTGCAGGCGGATTAATTGCGGTAACGTGAGAAGCTAGCAATTTCGAAGCGTTGAACGAAATAAGGGTGGGTGGCTATAGGAGAAAAAGAATAAAAAAGAGAAAGAAAAAAAGATAGAGAAAGAGATAGAGAGAGAATGAGGGTGAGAGAGAGTGAGGGTGAGAGAGAGTGAGGGTGAGAGAGAGAGAAAGGGGGAGAGAGAAAAAAATGTCGTGGAATTATTCGAGCAGTAGGAGGAAAAAAGGATCAAGTTACTAACGAGATCGTAGCCCATTCTCGCGTTAACGAAAGAAGGAATAAGGAAATTGAACGATCGCTGCGAAGTCGCACGAGTTGAGATAAAAATGAAGAGAATGGATTGATAGATGGATAGATGGATAGATAGATAGAAACATGAATACATACTTTAGCATATATATGTTATATAACATACTATATATGATGAATAGTCGAACACGATACGAGGATCTCGAAAATCAGAGTAAGATATAGGAAAGAAAGAAAAAATAAAAGATAAGAGGGAGAAACAATGAGAAAAGTCAGGAATGATCGAGAACTTCTATAGAAGAAGAAAATAGTAAGGGGTGGTGGAAGAATAAAAGCGTACTGATTATCGAACGATTCAAGAAGTATATTCTTGAGTTGTGAACCTAACGTGGTCTTCGATAACTGCTAATCACGTCCGTATAAAATAGGTACAATAAAAGAAAATAATAATACACAAAATGTAATAGGTGTTTATATATCTAATTTATATTATTTATATTAATAATTATATAATATAATATTATATTATTATAGAAATCAAATATAAACGAGTTAACCATTTGTGGACGGGAATATAATTATATTATATATTATTTTTATTATTTATATATATATATATAATAGTGCAATATATAAGTAAAGAGATAAAACTATTGTCAAAACACTATGATTAAAATATTATTATTATTATTATTATTATTATTATTATTATTATTATTGTTATAGATAAAAAGACAAGTTAAATAGAAAATAGTGTGTATGTATATGTGTACATAGTGGTTAAAGAAAAAAAAATCAAAGTGCATGCACCCGTGGTATACCGCGATGATTTAATTGAGCATACCACGCGTGGCTGTGTCCAATCAGCTTGCTAGCTAGCTAGCCAGCTAGCTGATCAGCGAGAACCAGAACGAGTATGTGCAGAGAGTGTATGTGAGAGAGAGAGAGAGAGAAAGGGAGAGGGAGAGAATAGTTAGGAGACGCGTATGTAGTTGGATCGGTAGTCACCTGGTGATACGACGTGCCGATCGTCGTCGTCGTCGTCGACGTTGTCGACGTCGTCATCGTCATCGTCGTCCTCCACGTATAATCCCAGCATCGTCCTCCAGTAGAGCCAGAGCGCTTAGTTAATTGAAAATTAACCAACCGTCCGTCCATCTCTGCAGGTCCTACAGCCTGTAATCACGACCAGCCCACGTGCACGGTCTCTCGTTAACCCGATATGCTGCAAGCGTGGTACCAGCCGCGAAGCACCGTATTCGAGCTTGCAAGCTTGCGTACGTACAACGTTTCTGTATAATATATCCATCCTCCCACCCACCCCTCATTCCTTCCCCACCTTTCCCATACCAATCAAATTTTCGTGAAATAGAGAAAGAACGATTTTTCGAATTAAATAACACTTTTATATCATCAGCCCTCGCCCTTCCCTCTGGTATCCAACCGGTACAATTTAGTTAGCTTTTATTCGTCTCTTTTTCGAGAAAGCCCATTAATCTGTATAGAAGTAGGTAAATGTATATAAAACTTTGCCCACAACCTCTACCCGAAACTATCAGTTAGAAAAGGTAAATTGTAGGAAAGTTGGCAAACTGATTGTGGCGTTTCACCGATATTAGCGCAGAAACAATAACAAAGTTCGTATCTTTATATCTGAACTCGTAGAACCAAATGTAGAGAGAGAGTAGGCTTTCCATAGCCCCTTAGCTTTTACCTGGATAAGTACGATCCAAGAGAAACTCCTAAATTTCCTGAACCAACAGGCCGAGTGGGGAAATCCTGCTCTCTCGATGAAGTTACATATTTTCTTTCTTTCCTTCTTTCTGTTTTTCTTTTATTTATTTATTTTTCTTTTTTTACTCGAATAAAAAGTATCCAACGAATAATGGTCCTAGAATCGGCGTAGGACGATTTATATCGAATTACTTTGCATCGACCGAGTAAGATGTATTCGAGCGAATAAATCTTTGAACACAATCGTCAATTTTACATGTTGGATCTTTCGAAGAATGAAAAACAAAAGAGTAATCGAATTGAAATCTATATCGAACGAGAGTTGCATACTACATCTACGAAGATTTAAAAAAAAAACAAATCACAAAACGAGAAATTCAATCGAGAATTTATATATGGAAGGTGATGGAGGAAGTGGGGGATGAGAAAGGAAAGGGAAAATAAAAAATATATATCCAAGTTATTATCGCAACGCGTTAACGATAGACCACAAGCGTAACAAAACTAAATTAGTCGTCGTCGTCGTTCTTCTCATAATACTCATAAAAAACAAAAAATTAAAAAAAAGAAAAGTTCCGTTCGGAAAGTTGAACGCAGGTATTTTACATCTCTACGCTGTCTACCGGACTAACACAATAAAAAGTTTTTTCGTCTCCCGCTCGGATATAACTCCAATTCGTATCTCTCACATACGATGGTATTTTACTTTGGTGGGATCGCGATCCTGCATTCGTGCGAATAAACGAATGGAATACGCCCGGAGATACGAAGGTTGAAAATATCTTTTCCAAAATGTACGTGAACCAGTCTTCTCCATAACTTATATCCAGTCGTATTCTCTCTTCTTTCTTCGTTCCTAGAAACTCAGAAGGAAGAAAGAGAGAGATGAGTGGAATATCAAAATATGATATATAATAGTAAAATATAATACACCGCTTTTCCATACCTTTCAGATTCTCCCACAATTATTATTATTACTACTACGAAATATTTTTCTAACGTATAAAAGAAAATTGATCGATGATGAAAGTTTGAAATGATATCAAGAGCAAAGGGGTGCGATAAACGTTTCATTGAAGAGAGTAGTAAGGGGTGATAAGGATCGACAAAAGTGGAGGAGAAATTTCGTAAAAGGGGAAAAGGGTTGGAACGAAAAGCAAAGGTCAGATGAAGCAAGACCGAAATTACCTCGACCAGATTTATTCACTTCCCTCTATACTTCCATCTTTCCACTCTTCTCTTTCTCTCTTTACCTCCTCATCTTCGCATACATATATATATATAGTATATCTCTCCTCCGAGTTCATACATATAACCCTTTTCCTCTAACGCTCGAGTTCCTAACAGAAGAGCGACACGGCCAACAGAGTATCATTGCTACACATCGTCTCTGGCAACTGCGCTCACGGTGAAATTAGTTTTCAGGATTATTTCGCAACGGGAGTCCTTAACGATACTCCCCTTTTCCCCGTTAACCTCTCTTCTACCTCCTATATACTCCTATCTCTTCATCTCCAACGTGTGGTGTCCATGCGTTTCCATAACCTTTCGGTAGGATCGTGAATTTTTTAAAAACTCCCATTTTTTATCGAATGAATTTCGATGAATATATTCGAGTATATCGAAAAAAAAGAGAAAAAAAAAGAAACTCGCAACGTCTTTTAAATAAAATAATTTTATGAGAACATTAATTGACAATAACGTCGAATTGAAATTCTTAGGATAACATCACTTGTCGTTGTTGTTGTTATTATGGAAAATGATAAAGAATCCGACGGTGATTACGATTACGGTGATGAATTTTTTGATGACGAAAATACGGACAATAACGAACGAAGAAGGGATGATGATACAGAGGAGGAAGAAGAAAAAGAGGAAAAAGAGGAAAAAGAAGAAGAGAAGAAGATAGAACAAGATTTAGAGGAAGAAAAAGAACAAGATGGTAGATCTTCTTTTTGATATTTTTCGATAATCTTGCTTCGAGCTCGTCTTCTTCTTTTAAAAATCTTTTACAAAATTTAGATAGAGATTGGGAAGAGGAAGCTAAAACGAAAATTCATATAAATTTCGTAGATCATCCTCCTATCGAGAAACGAAGGAAAACCATATTCGAGTTAGATTCCTACCAAGCCAGTGGTCCTTCCGTTTATGATATCTTGAAACTTGGTAAAATAGACGATGAAACCGAAGAACCATCACCATCGCCACAATTATCACGGGAAATACGATATTCCGTTTCTATGGTTGAATATATTTAGCTAATCTAAACGTCTATATATTACGCTCGATTAATAATCTAGAGAAAAATATGTTCATTCGAAGTAAAATACATTTAGGGTACTGCCGGCATAGCAAGGATCGATCTATCTTCTTTAAATCAAAAACTTCTTGGTTGCGTCATCGATGAGAACGTCACTACGGAATATCCATGGGTATGGGTGAAGAAGGAGATCATTGAGGATAACCTCGATCTTCACTCCGAGAGCAGTGCATTCTTGCCGATGAAGAACGAAATCCTCGAGTATCCCGAGGAGAGAATGCTGATCGGTTACGCCCCTTCCGTCACCGAGGAGGGCCAATTTTACATTTGCCTTAGCATCGAAGCAAAGGAAGCCGTATTGCAGCAAATTCAAATTCAGAGACGGGAGCATGAGATTCACGTGAGGAGCGCCGTTTACAAGCACCCAGCCAAGTGGAAGGATTTCGGAAGCGGCAAGGAGGTCGATGAGAACGTTGTCAAGAATCAAAGGCCACAACTCGAGATCAAGGTAAACGTATAGTAGGTTTTCACGTACCAGTCATATGTGTTTCTTTCCTCTCCTCCTTCTCCTCCACCCCTCATCCCTCATCCCATTTATAAGTTCCCTTTTTGAATTACACAATGCACCTCATCATATGGGTTTAAATTCATCAAACATCGTATGGGGGAGAGAGAGAGAGAGAAAGAGAGGTTGTTAAGTCTATTGTATTAACGTACGATAAACAGGTCGTATCTACGGCGAATTTGCTTAACGTGCCAATGAATCTGGTAGACAGGAGAGCGGACGATCAAAGGGACGGATACATCGACTTGCTGCCATATCGGCAGACATTCGAGAACGTGTCACGAAACACGATAAGCAGGTCCACGCAAGTGACGCCCAGCACCACGGACAACGAAGCTCAGACCGCGCCTTCAATACCCGCAAATTCCTGGTTTCAATACCGATACGAGTATAAACCGATCGATATATCTGCCTTTACGGAAGAAGATACCGACAATCTCACGAGATTTCTACGACGTAATACTGACACCATGTGCGATCAGGTCTGCACTTAAACGCGGGATTAATTTAATCCTTTATAAATATTGTATCTAATTAAGAAGCGTCGTGTGTACCTTTTATCTTTATCAATTTTATTTTTATTTTATTTTCTTGAAATTATTTTCTATTAAAAGGATCGATCGTAAATAGGTGCAAATGAATGCTACCTGGGATATTTACGCGGATGACTATACAAATTTGGTACATTATGAAAGAGATACCAAAGCACCGATACCGGTAGGATACAAAGAACACCAAAGTTTCTATGACGGGAAACTCACAAAACAGAAGATCGTTAATGATTTATCCTGGCACCCTTTGTGGACTGGTATTGCTTGCGCTACTTATACCCATCATTCCAAAGCAGAACATTTTGTAGGTCAACGAGCATACAATGAGGTGAATAACGATATCAACAATTCTATCAAAGAATAGATCTAAAAAAGTACGCGAGTGATTATTGTTCTTATGTTAAAAAATACAATTGATATATTATCTATAATGTGAATAAAAATTAAAGAAAAAAATATCGTATGGGGGGTAAAGTTTGTACGATAACATACGATCGGATGTCTGTTTATTATTTGATAGGTCCTCAGAGATTCCAAAGGTGACAATTTAGCATTATTATGGTCGTTCAATGATTGTTTGTCTCCGAAGCTAATCCTAGAATGCCCAAGGGAGATCACAACGATCTCTATTTGTCCACTGAATAGTAACGTCATCATTGGTGGTTGTGCGAACGGTCAGGTAAGCACTATGTTTTGAATCTATGAGAGTATCGAGGTATAAGAGAATTTATTTGTTACGAGAAGCCATACGCGCTAAGGTACCAATAGCAAACACTTTATGGTATTTCCGTTTCGGCATCGTTCAGATCGCCATTTGGTCCATACCGGGTAGAATCGAAAACGTAGAGGCGGTAATAGTGCACACTTCCGCCCAAGTGAGATATAGAATTGCTATGCGGAGTCTGATGAGGTGGATGAGAGAAGCCGTTGGATCCTCGGTCGTAAGACCGGTGGCGATGTCCTCGTTGCAACACAGCCAGAAGGGTGCCATAACCCAAATAGCTTGGATACCAGCTTACCACAAGGTCGGGAAGAACGGTAGAATCCAATCTCTGGCTGCCGGTACGAAGCTCGAGGATCTCCCTTGGCAATTCGTTACCAGTAGCATGGACGGTACCATTGCCTTTTGGGATCTCAAGTTAGTTAACAGAACGTTTATGTATTTCGGATTATCACAGTTGGCAGGCACGTGTACCTAGCGACGAATTATTAAGGAAAATGAATAACGCGATATGATTTTATTTAAAACAAAACGAAAGAAAAATCTCTTAGAAAACTTATACACGAATCTTTGATTTTCTATATATCGATTCTATTTCTCTCTCCTCTCCTCTGTTAAGTCGTTCATATCCTTCGTTGTTCTCTTAGGAAGATAACAACTAAGCTTCTTCGATTAAAGCTGGGTAGCATTTCTCTACTACCGTTAGGTCTTCCTACGAGCTCTGCTCGTTTAAAGTCTTTCATCCTTCCGACTGACTACGTCAGCGCCATACGAACTCATTAAAGAGCCGCAGGGTCAACTCGTCGTTGGATAACGTGAGCTACGACCTGAGCTGCCAATTGATAACCACCAGCGAGAATTACACCAACCAACCGGTCGGTCGGTCTGCCGGTCCGCCGGGAGCGAAGTTAGTGACTTTGAATGTTCGTCCACGCCCCCTGAGAAACTTGTCGCGAGCTAAACGGCCAAGAGAAACGTCTGCATCCTCTGGCCGATCCTAGTCGGCCCATTCTCCGCGATCACCCACCACTTTCCATCTTCGTTTCTCTCTCTCTCTCTCTCTCTCTCTCTCTCTCTCTTTCTCTCTCTTATCCCTCCTCTATTCTAGAAACTCTCGAGGAGTCTGGCGAACTCTAATGACCCTACCAGCAACTCCGTCCCGTCCCATCCAACATTCTCATGCGCTCTCACCAACATTGCGTACACTCGAAAATTGATGGATAGGTTCTCCTTTCTAATCATCGATCGTTACTCCTCCAACTCTCACATATCGAATTCCTTTATCTACTACCAATTGAATCCTAACATTCTACCCGTACACCGTCTTTAATTAAAACGCAATCTGTTTTGAAAAGGGAAAACGTACCGAGGAAGGAAACTCTGTTGAAAGAAAAAGAAAAAAAACTTGGGAAGCAACCTTACGCTCTTCTAGAATCAATTTCACCATTTGAGACGTTGAATCGTATTTGGAGACCATATTACATGCTTATCATTCATTATCCAAACGAGAATCGTCGTCCTGTCTTGAGCACCTTTACCGTTTATTCTTTGAAATTAAAAAAACAACTTGACGAACCGTTTCCTGTTATGAAGACTGATATTACTGCTAGACGATATTATAAATTCGTACAAGAAAAACCCGATTATATTATGAAACCAGAAATCTTTATTGGCACGGTAGAAGGTCATTATTGTCGTATTTTCATTTGATATTATTAATAGAAAGATATGATATATATATATCTATCGTAAATTTGTAGGATACGTCGGACTAGTTACTTGGGAGGGTTTCAAAATCGATAGCAATTTGACGGCTAACCGCGAAGAATGCAAATGGAAGTGGATGAAGCGCGTACACGATGGACCGGTTACGCATATGGCGAGATCAGAGTATCACGAAAAAATAGTTGCCACCGTGGGTGGACACATTTTTGCTATTTGGAGGGAGGACTATGGGGAGCCGATTATTTGGAAAAAATCGAACCTCAGGTGAGCGAGGGGACAAAAAATAATCCAATATCGTCGCTTTTAACATCGCCTAATATAAAAAAAAAAGAAAAAAAAGAAAAAAAAGAAAAAAAAACACTCCATTGTCGTTCGTTATCGCGTTCGTTATCACATTCATTATCCCGTGTATGATGGGTTAGATTGACTTGATACAAACGAGTATCTATATTATACTATACTATAGGAAATAGGAAATAGAAGATGTGGGTCATTGATCGATTAGAGACAGATTACTTCTCTAAGAGAAAACGTCGATATATTTCATCGAGACGCGACAATAGGAATATAATATAAATATATATGTATATAAACGTACACACATGCGTGTGCCATAATGGAGCTGCGTTTCATCCGTAGTAAAAATAACGAGTAGCTCGTACGATAAATTGCTGCAATGCACAGCATGTAATTGCCGCAGTAGCGTTTCGTATTGCTGCGCAAGCACCCCTGGCTCGTTTTGGATGCATCGCTAGTATGTTGTATCTAGTTTTCCCTAGTAGAAACCGAACTTTCGGTATGATCTGCATGACAATACAGCCATAACTTACGGTTATAACACGAGCACCAACGCCGCTTCGTTAATGAAAGCTATTTTCGATACAACCTACCTATCCCCTCCTCTCCCCTTGCGCCCACCCTTCTCTATCTTTCGACGTTGTTGCATATATGTAGCATACACACCGTTCGGTCCAAGATCCCTTCATCGCCCGAAGCTCGGTTGGGGCTCTTGTTACAAACGCGAAATACGAGAATTCCAAGCGACGTTATGTTTATGATATAAAACTAAACTTTCCCTTAGCACCCCTTGTAACGCACTATGAAACTACTTCGCATAACTTACACTACGAAATCTAGAGTTTACTTTTTGTTTAGTTACACTGGTTGCACCTGGGGCAACTTCAGACCGACGATTCTAGTTCTGGTACGAATAGACGGTACCATAGAAATTTGGGATTTCATCGTTAAGGGACAAGAACCTATTATTACGCAAAGCGTGTCCGGTAGAATAATTACGGGTATTTATACGCATGAGTTACCATTAGACCCGCAATGTGTTGGAATCTGCGACTTCAATGGTACTCTAAGGATATTCACAGCGCCACCGATATTACTTACGTTCGACGTTGGTGACATTACATGGATGGAAAATTATGTCGATCAGCAAGTGGACAGAGTATAAATATATATCTTCAATTATATACTTTTAAACCTTTCATTATTATCGAATTTTCATTCTTTTTTATACAATTTTAATATAAACGTTGAATTTATTATTTTTTTTTTTTACCGAACAGATAGTTAAATTTAAAGATTGGCAAGACGCTTGGAACGAGAAGAACTTTGAAAGGATAGATAAAAAAAAGAAATTAGATGAAAGGGAAGCCGGGGTGAAACGCATAGAAACGGAAAGAAAGCTAAGAGAAGAAATGGACGAGTTATTGAAAAAAGCTGAAGAAGAAAAGAGAAGAATGAGAAAAGTATATGATATATATCTATTGAGCGTTCTTTAAAATTAAAACATAAAATAAAAATCAATATTATGATCAAGTTTATTACTCGCTATTGACCTATCTTCATTCGCGAATAATAATAATTTCCTTTTTAAGTTAATATGTAGAATACTTTGATATTCGATCTACTAAAATAGTATCAAGAAAATTGGAATATTTTAGGTAAGGAAACCTTGGCAATTTATAGAAGAAGCTAAAGAACGTTGGCATGAGACGGAAATGAAACGTATGCAAATAACTATCCTCGAAAAGAAAGGCCTCAGGAGAGACGTTCTTGAAAGACAACGAGCACCGGTTTTAAAATTACGCCAAGAGGCCAAGAGGAAAGAAAGACAAATTCGAGAGATACTGCAACAACGGGATCAGATTTTCCAAGAGACCGTCACATTTCTATTTCCCGAACAAGAAATCGATCATAAGCATATTCACGATCAGAAACACACATCCTTACCTTATATCAAATCGAAACCATTCGAAGATGAAAGATCAACGAAGGAAGAAGACACCGTCGAATCTTTCGTTGAGAAAAAGGTTAATATCAAAATTAAATCCCATTGTGAATTGATTGATTGGACGGTTTTATAAAGTATTCTTTTTCTTTTTTCTTCCATTTCGGGAGTAAAATAATTTAAAACGTTGAAACAATCTCGATTACGAAATAACGCGAAACTATAGTAAAGAGTGTTGTTTAATCCTGCGAACAATTAAACGTATCGTTATTTATCTTACCGAAAAAAAATTCGACCTATTAGGAAAATATTGAATCTAACTCCCCTTTTCCTCTTCACCATTCTTATGGCAGGCAGAACAAATAATTGAGGAATTTCGCGAGGTGGAAGAAGAAGCTTTGGAAAGGTTGCTGTATCAACGTTTCGAGCACGTGTTTGATTGGCCTACCGTTTTAATGGAAGCGAAACAACGAAGATACAATATGAATATAATGTTGTTGAATAAAAATAGCTGTTAAATGATAACGCAACGTGAATTTGATGCAATTGTTCTTCTCTTCTCTCCTATTCCAGAGAGGAGATTAAAAAGTTCATTAGAAACCGCTTGAAACATGAAGTAGGTCGGAACTCGTAAAATATAACCCAACCGTGCTATTTTCTTACAAATGTACATATATATGAGAATCCTAACTAATTTTTACATATATTGTACTTTGTATTTAAAAAAATAAATACAACATAATAAAACAATAAGATCATCTATAAAAATGATGTTACGAAATAAATTGTAAGAAAATAATCGATGATAATAATATCCTATACAAATGAATTCCATCTTTCTGTCGTTTATTATTATGTACTATTATATATTATCAAACTTTTATTCAAATTATAATAAAATTTATATAGATTGGAAATATTCAATGTCCATGGAAACATCCGTGTAATCAACGTAATTACTGTATAAAACACAGCAATATTAACGAGAAACGATAGGAATCGCTCGACGAAAAGGGGACCAGGGATAGGCTGCTGCTGATGATGATGATACACGCGTTCGAAGAAAAAATGTGAAAAACGAGACGGTTAAAAGAGAAAAGGGAAAGAGCCCGAAAGAGAGAAAGAGAGAGAGAAAAAGAAAGAGCGAACGAGAAAGTAAAATGTCTGGAGAAAAGTCAGACGACGAAACGAAGTGAGAGAAGAGTGTAGTAGGAGGAGAAGGAAGGAACGGAAGAAGTGAGGGAAAGAGGGAAGGAAAAACCGTCGGCACTCGACGATTTTTCATAATTAAAGCGGATTAAAACTCGCAGCGGCTTGCGCGCGTAAATGAATTTGAAATTTCAAACTAGCAACGACGACGATCCAGCACTTTCTTTCTTTCTTTTCTCGTCCTCTCCTCTCTCTTCTCTATCTATCTGTCTGTCTGTCTGTTCGTCCATCCATCTGTCTGGCTGTCTGTCTGTCTGTCTGTCATACCGTCTGTCCTTCTATCCCTTTTTTTCTCACACTTTCTCATGCGTACGTGCACACGAACGCAAGAAGAAGGATAGTCGTGCACAAGGGGTGGACCACCAGAAATGAAGAAGGGGGAGAAGGCGCAAAGGAAGTTGCTCTCTTTCCTTCTCTCTCTCTTTCTCTTTCTCTCCTTCGTCCTTTATTTCCCAGGAGCAACATACTTGCTTCTGATTTTTATCCGACTCGACGTACGCTCCTTCATCCGTGCGACATTTCTAGCTACGCCGAAATGCAAAACGATCACGTTGACGTACGACGCACGTTTACAAGATTACACTACCTATTCGTTATGACCCCCGAAGAAACGGGCCGCAAAGATTCCTCTACCTCTTATTCCATAGGGACAAGTTGAAAAACCTTAGCGATCCCGTTCTGCCCTTGTGGGCGGCGAACGTTCTTTTATTAATGGACGGTAGCGTATCCTTTCTAAATTAAATCCGTATTCCTTTGTCTCTCGGTTGCGGAATTTTAAAAGTATCATTTTTCTTTTTCCATTATCATTATATTATACGACTCGTGTTATTATACGATATATTACTTTTCTTTTATTTTTTAAAGAATAAGTACATAGAATAATTTCTTTTCTTTTTTCTGGGAGGAGAGGGAGTTACTTTTTAGATCTCGCTATATTAAATAAACCAAGTAAACAAAAATAAAACTGGAGAAATGTTGTATTTAATAAGAATAATTGGTTAGTGGTAGTAAAGATCTGACGTATTACTATACTATAGCTTTGATTTTAGCATACATACTTTGTTATTATGTGAAACGTGTATTAACGTACTTACATTGATATCGTCGTATCTTCAAAGAAACCTTTTGCTTTACATACGTACAACCGTGCTCTTAACGACTCTCTACTCTGATGCTCGTTAGAGGCGTATAACCATTTCCAAAGCTCTTTTAGTATAGTAAGTGTATATCTTGCTTCCACGTATGGACCCTACGACCAAAATATACCATTTTCCTCGTTCCCCGTCATATCAACTAATTCCTCCAACTTTATGTTAGTGTAGAGGAAAAGCGAGAAAGATTCTATGTATACTTTCACCATGTCCCTAACACTCACATCAGACATTTTCATCCGCGTTACATAGTTCGCGTGTTTAATTTCCCGAGTTTCCTACGAGACACGCAACTAGGTTCCCTACCGTATTATTATTATTATATATATATATCGTTTAAATATATGATATTTAATATATATAAAAAGTTACGGAAACACGAGTTTTTACGGATTGTCCGAAATATACAAAAATTCCAAGAGAACTAAAAGTACTCTATGTCATAAATAAGAATAGATCTTTCGAGCGTGCTTGGAGAGAGAGAGAGAAAAAAAGAAAGATTTAAAGTTGTAATAAAATAAAATATAACCCCGTAAGTTAGTTTAAATTAAAGTATAATTACCGGGGTGGGTATATGTCAAAGCTAAGGCTTAATCCTAGGATCGTAACAAAAGTGAAAAGAACAAAAAAAAAAAAAAAGAAAAAGTAGATTTATATGAATCTCAATCGTTAGTAATAATGGTCGTTACACAAAGACGACGTTTACGAATTGCCAGTCTTCTTCTTTAAACGACGATTTATCGTAGATGATGAGAACCCGGATAAAAACGTTCTCTCTCTTCGATCGCAAAAAAGAAAGAAAGAAAGAAAGAAAAAAAAAAAAAAAAAAAAAATACAAAAAAGAAGTAACACAGGAAGAAGAACATAGATAAAGTTAATTGTCCCTAACGTTCTATTCGCCTTATTTTCTCTCATGGTACAATTCTTATTACTATGTATCGCGCGTAAGGGAAAGAACGAGAAGAGGATTACTGATCATCAACCTCTACGTAAGTAAAACTACCAGAACCCTGTGTTCGACGACAGAAAGCGGCTTAAGGTAGATTTGTTCTTGCCACGTTTATCCAGACTTTTTCTGCATTTCACGCTTGGAAATAAAACAAAAAGATCCTGTTGTTGGTAGATCAATTCTTTTATCTCATATTTTCCTCGATGCACATCATCCCATCCCATTTCAACTCATCCGTCAGAGTAACTCATAATCGAACACTCCGCATCGACAATCGTCTTATTTTTTTTATCGGGAAAATAATAACTTCATAAATAAAATCGCGAACAATTAAATGCAGAAAATATTTTTCCATAAAATTCATACACCTACCATATATTTCTATATATATATCTTTCTCGTTCTCTCTCTTTCGAACAGTAAATATTGTTTGATTTATCACATTAATCCAGTAAAACAGATACTTTTCGTATAAACGAATGTACGAATACACGTATAACATTTATGTTAACAGGAAAATATTTCAAAACGACGAGCTTTTGTCTAACGCCATGGAAATTTGTCATCTTTATTTTTGTCACCTTCGTACTCTAACTATTATTACTTTTTCCTATATATGTATATATATACATATATACATATATATATCGTACAATAGAGATACCCCTATATTTTTGTTTTAATCTGGACGTTTGCATAGGTCAAACAATTGCTCGGCACCGTTGATCCATAGATGAAATAGGTAGTTTATTAGTTGGGATCCTGAGTAAACGAAGAATTACCGAAGCGAAAGTCGATCTGCCAAGTAAATCGGCAATCCAGGAACGATCACCGCAAAACTCGGTTTGTTTTTTTTCTCTCTCTCTTTTTTACTACAGATTTTAGTATCTGACCACTTCAGCCATGTTAGTAATCGATACGCCATCGGTCACCGTAACGATTTAACGACCGTCGTTATCACTCGTGGTGGTGGCGGTGACGGTGGTCGCCGATATCGTGGAAAAGCCCTTTACGGTTAGCTACACGCATTGGCCAATGATTTCGAACAACACTGATCCGCGGATTCGGGACTGTGAGATTGATCGCTAAAATTACAAGTGTCGGGATAGGAATCGTGTCATCCTATCACGTTTTAACGTTTCCTTCATATTCTAACCCTCTCTTTCCCCTTTGTCCCTCCATCACTACCATATATTTTCCTATCTCTCGTCTTCTCGATGCACCTTGTAACAAATTATTAACGTTTGATCGCGATTCTTAAGACGGTAAGAATGGGAGCAGCTACTTAGAAAACTTTCACTCAACTTCTGCTACATCAAGGAAACAATGCTTATACACGTATTTATTAACAATAAGTATATAACGCGAGAATCCGTCTAAGGCACAACATTAATTTTGAATTGTATTAAAGCAAGATGCTGATTCATTCCACGAGTTGTTCGTTCACTCGTATATTGGATGTAAGAGAAACAATTGTGTAAGATAAGAATAAGAGAAAGAGAGAAAGAGCGAGTACTGTATTATCGTAATATCTAACACTTTTGACGTATATAAATGAGCTTTCACGTGCACCCTTTCTACAAAAGTAATATGATTTTTAGAAGAATCGAATACGATAGGAACGAAATGATCAACCGATTAAACGATACTCAAAACCGAGATTAGTAATCTGCTCGTAATGTTTGAACTGACGTTAAAATTTAATTAATCGCGTAAGAAGTTATGTAAATTACATTACCAATTTGTCTCTTGTATATATATATTATTTAATTATTATATGAAATAGTTACGAATTATATCGGTATCCTGATGGCAATTACATCATTTATATTTCAATATAATGGTAAATTTTAGTTATGAATTAATATAAAATTACGCCCTTATGAAAATTCAATCTAGCTTTCTCTCGTCGCGATTGCAAAACGACGAAAATGAAAATGTTATTATAACATTTCTTTGGACCCGCGAATGGATAACATGACAACAATTAATAGGATGCGATATCAAGTAACGTGAAAATTAATCAGCTGATGCGAAGCTTTCTATATAATTAATGTATCCATTAATTATCAAAGTAGACGAACAAAAATAATAACGTATTTCATTCAACATCGAGAACTTTGATCGATAGAACGAACGTTCAACCGCGTACAAGAATCGGATAATTAAAATTTATGCTCGATTTAATTACTCAATTTTCAAACGTTTTACTATAGAATATCTATAAATTAATAAAAGTAATATAATAAAAGTAATATAATAAATTAAAAAGATGTATAGGAAAGAAAATTATATCATTTAGAGGAACGAAAATTGTATTTATATTAAATTAACAATAGTGTTTTTTGTTTTTTTTTCCGTATAATACACAAAAGTAAATTTTTATATACGAATTAAATATAATATTAAAAAATAAAATGTCCATGCAAACAGCTGATTAATTAATGGCATCTTAGTATTAACCTTTTAGTAATAATAATAATAAATATAACGAGTCTCTAGGAGTCGTCGTAAAAATTGAATTTTTTTCCGGCTACAAAAGAATGAGAGAAATAATATCATTCCTATTTCCATATACAAAAGAAAAAAAAGAAAAAGAATGAAAAAAATAAAACACATAATATACTTTACTTCTCGATTTAAAAATTCCTTCATTTATATAAAGTTTCTCTCCTCCCTCCTCCTGCTGCCATCGTAAGCATTTAATATTAAATGAAAATATAAATTTCTTACATTTTCACTTTAACCGATCGAAAATCTTTTTTTCTTTTCTTTCTTTTCCCGTTTTAATAGATTAAGAAAATGAATGCTCAAAGCGAGCCGAATGAATCATCTCCTGTACGTTCGTTTTAATTAAAAATTTTGCAAGAAATGGCATACTTACAACTTAAATCTAAAGACTTCGGTGAGAGCCTTTCGTAGGACTTTTTTTTCTCCTTGGTTTAAAAGATATAAATGTGTTTATTACGATAAGATTTTAAATGGAGTACCCCGGTAGAAGGAAAAGATGATATTAAAGGAAAAACGTCTCCGAATTCTTAATGTTCGTGACATCCTCTAGTCATTTCTACTTCTTTCCATTAAAACATCGACAGTTTTGGTCTTTTTAAGATAAGGCAATTTCTCTAGTTTCTCTTTACCTCTTACCTACTTCTCCTCGTTACCCGTAATCTCGTTTATTCTGTAAATCAGAAGAAGCAAGGAAGGCAGGAAGGCAGGAAGGAAGGACGAGATGGATACGATAACGAAAACATCTTCTTGGTTATCACGAAATACGATCTACAAGAAAATATCACAAGGGAGGGCCTTTGGAAGATTTTGGCACAGATTGATGCACGCGATAACTGGTAGATAATTTAAACAATAAAATATATATACATACATATATATCTCATCGCGATAGGTAGCTGATCGAATTGAAATCGAAATCGACTACAGACGAAGTAAATCCGAAGTAAATCGTTTCATACTGAATCCGGTGTTTATCAAAGTTCCGTTGCATTGTTCTCGATTGTGAGAAATGTTTCCCCAAGACTGAAGGAAACTCGGAAGTTACTCGACTAGCAAAGATCGTGTCGTACCTATCTCTCTATCTCAATATCCTTTCTCTTTCTCTCTTAGAGAAACTAGCATTGAGTAATAATAGTAGCTTGAAAACAAGACCTCCTTCGGCTACTCGAGGATAACGTAGCGCAGCTGCGCTGTTGTCGAAGAAACACAGAGAGTGTGTGAGTAGTATACCTCATGCGGTCAATGCGGTCTTGTATCGTTTAATTTCAAAATGTGAAATAAACGATTTTACACGTTTAGAATAAAAATAGATGAGAAAACGCTAAGAAGTTTGATGGTAAAGTCAAAAAAGAACTAAAGAATGAAATCCTAATAAAACGATGTATTAAATCGTCTCGTAAGTTTCTTCCTTTCTCATAATTAATTTTTTATACTTAATATTTGTATATGGTAATATAAATAAATTCTATTGTTAAGTAAAATAATGAAGAAACTTATGAGACGAACTAATATTTGTTGTTACTGTAATATGTTTGTTAACCAATTTCGATTTTTTAGTTGGATCAATTTATAAGTGCATTTATATAAATTGGTATTCTCTCTCTTTTTCTTCTTATTATTCATCTTCTTCTTCCTTTACGTAAACAGTTATGTAAATGATCGCAATCCTTTGGAAAGATTCGTATGAGAGAAAAAAAAAGTAAATAAAAAATGAAATGAAATGCATAGGTTTACATCAACGAATAGAAGACATAAAAGGTAAGTCGCGAGAACGATTAACTTTACATCAATAAAGTATCTCGAAAGAGAAAAAGAGAAAAAGAAATGAAGAAAGAAAACGGAGTCTTCCTTTCTACTAGTCTTTCCTTCTTCCATCAAGGGTACCTTTTGCTAAAACCGTTCAAAGAAAGACTCGTAGCCCTCTCTTACGTGCTTCCAGTTAAGACAGAATGGAGTAAGAACTCGTAAGAGTGGATTTATCTCGTATTTCTTATGGTATACTATCGTTTTCTCTTCTTTTACCGCCTTCCTTCTGCTTTATTCGTTTTCAACGCGGTAAATAAATTTGTGGAAACGTTCCTATACATCGAAACTTTTCACCAAGGGACACAAAAAGATCGGCGAAACCCTGGTGACACGATTCCAATAAAAATCATTCCAATAAAAAGTATCTTCCTTTTCTCAACCTTCGAATTAAATGTTCCAAGTTTGTTCTTTCTCTCTCGCGCGTATTTATCGTCAAGTAACCTTTCGATTTTTAACAACGACTTGTCGAGTATCGACGTCTTTATCGAGTTCTTGAAAACAAACAAAAAATTAAAAAGAAATTTTTGCTTTTGTATTATACTGAAATAACCGTAAGTATAATAAATAAAACAGTATCGAAAGATTTTAAACGCATGTATTATTAATATTATTACACGAGTAGGAATAATACCAACCCTCTTCTTCTGATGTACTCTCGACGATTGTTTTACGACGACTATGCTCCCCTTCACCCTCGTCCAACCCCCCAACTGTTCGTTATAACTGTTCTTTATATAATCTTTCTTCTCTTTCAAGATATCTTTCAAGATATCTTTCAATCCTTATCTTCATATTTTTTTTTATTCCCAGCCTCTACTTTTTCTTCTTTTTTTATATTCTCTTATTTATTATTTATAAACTTCTTTTATATTTTATATCTACCAAATGATCATTCAAACTAAACACTCAACGATATTTTATATCATTAAATTTATATATTTATATAAATAAATATGAGAATGTTTTATATTTGTTGGATTGAACGTTAATGTTCTTCTCTTGCTTGAAAACTTATTCTATTACTTTCTAGAATCCCTATACGAGATTGTAATCGAATTGTGTAAACATAGCCGCCTAATCTTCATTTACTTATACGCTTGGACGCAGTTACATTTCTTTTATTTTTCATCGTTCTTCTTTGTTCCTTTCTTCTTTTTGTTTGCCTACATCCTTATCAACCGTGCTAGCATAAAGACGTCTTTGTCTCACTTTGGTATAATAAAATATATAAAAGTGTGAGTCATTACTCCTATTTCCCAACAATATTCGTATCGTTTGCGTTCTTAAATTCTTTATTCGATTACGATAAAATTTAAGCAAGTTATTTTTCACACGACGGATAAGCTTTTTTCGAAAAGATTTAATTATTTTACAATGATTTTTTAAGAGAAAGAGTGAGTCAACGAATACGTAAGACTGATATTAAACAAGGAACAATTAATGCTTGGATGTATGCTAATGTTTATTTAGGATAACGTCTTCTTCGGTTCGGCAGTAAATCGAAACGCGTTTGTATAAAAAAAAATACTTGAGTGTTTAAAAAGTAAATAAAAGAAGAGAACAATTATTTGTCGAAATGTAGTTAGTTATGCATCATTATGAAATAAATCTAACACATCATATTTGAAACTATTTTCAGTTCTATGAATGTATCGAAAGTTACTCGTGCGAATTATGAACGCGTACATACAATGTCAGATTAAAAAATTATTTAACGTTACGATTACCTATTAAATTTTTAATCGCAAATTATTCATATTATATGTTTAATCCTAAACCTACACACGCGGGAGTCAAATATTAAAAATGGTTAAAAATTATGGTTAGCTTACAATTAAATGTACTTTGTCCTTATATCCAATGCTGCGTATCCATATCAATAACTGCACCATATACACTACACACACTACACACACTACACACACTACACACACTACACACACTCGTTCACATATGCATATCACTTGCATAGGAAGAATACACGCACACGCGTAAACTCGACGCGAAATAAATGACATATTCTTAATATTATTGTTTCACCTTCCGACGCTCGAAGAAGACTAACGATTATAATCGAAAGTAGATACGAATACATTCGAAAACTACCGAACATACACGAAGTTCAATAAAAAATTTAACGACGAAATAACGACGTTCAGTTGTTGACACCGGCCGAGGAGTGGTGGAGAGTAGCGAACGAAAACAAAACATTGAACGCTCAACTAAGCCGGTAGATAAAAAATGTTTTTCTATGTGTATTTCATATTTAACGAATTTCTTAGAAGTCACCGAGAGATATAATCAGTACGGATGTTGAGCTCGTTTGTTCCGGATGTACATCTTCGCCTATCTTTCTTTCAATACATTCAGTACGTATAAAATTATTACTATTCTTTTGTACAGCTGTTATATATTTCTAATGATAGATTTTTATTTTATTTCTTAATATTTAGATAATTATTATATATATATGTATCAATTATATTCGATTAAATCTTAATTAATTCGATTAAATTCCACTAAAAAACAAGACAAAATTAGATTAAAACGATCTTGAAGAAGAACAATTAATTATGAACTTTTCTGACATACACTCTAATTTGTTATTAAATAATTAAATGAAAAAGACATTTTTCTTTCAATTTAAATGATTAAAATACATATATAATATATATTAAAAATAAGTAATATTTTCTTTTTCCTTCAAGTTATCTCTCTCTATTTCTTTCTTTTCTACAATCTTGATTTATAAAACATTCTTAATTTAATTTATAAAAAAAACCATTTTAATTAAATAGTTAATACATAATTTAGTGAAAATATCTATATAATATATATATCGAGATAAATCTTAAGTCAATCTATTTACACGACCATATCGAATGACACGAAAGATTAAAGAATACTAAAGAACTATACTGGCAGTTTTGAAATTGACCTGTACATCGTTAGAGTATCTGTGTATGTAAGTAAGTATACGTGTATATATTTGCTTGATATGGTATATATACACATATTTCCTATAGCCAAGGGCGACAGGAATCAGGAGAGTGTGTAGCAATTTATCGGTTACCTAAGCGGGATGGCTATCGGTTATCGCTAATCGACGATCGCTCGGCCTTATTCGATTACACGCTAATCACTGTTTCGACCCGATCGATTACCGTTAGCTTAGGCGTTACCGAATCTGTCTTCGTCGATACTCACTGGACCGTAGGAACTTAGGAGAATATGTCAACCTCGAAAATAGTTATCTAACTTATTTTCGTAAACCTCTTTTATAGTTATTTATACACTTACGATCTTTTTCATAATACATTTCATATTTTTAACTTAACCGAATATCCGAATAAGATTTTATTTCCTTACTGACACAAATTAATGTAATAAAACGGGAAAGGTGAAGGCTTCTTTTTTATAATTTTTCCGATAAATCTCATTTTAAGATCGTATTATCCTAGTAACGTTAATCGAAAGATTATATATATGATATTCTCCGTTGATATTTTAATGCTGCTGTTGGATTGAACGATAAGGTTCTCTTGCTTGAAAACTTATTCTATTATTTTCTAGAATCCCTATACGAGATTGTAATCGAATTGTGTAAACATAGCCGCCTAATCTTTATTTACTTATACGCTTGGACGCAGTTACATTTCTTTTATTTTTCATCGTTCTTCTTTGTTCCTTTCTTCTTTTTGTTTGCCTACATCCTTAGCAACCTTGCTAGCATAAAGACGTCTTTGTCTCACAATCAGTTTGATATAATAAAATATATAAAAGTGTGTTTCTCTTTTCTATAAACTTGTGAGTCATTATTCCCATTTCTTAACAGCTACAAAAAAAATTCAAAAAAAATGTTACGAATGTCGGTGGGTCATTCGTGATTTCGGAAAATTCTTACGAACTACGACTTTCTCTTTATGAAAATCTTTCTATTCTTTTATGTATATATATAATAATTTATTAATAATAGGAAAATAACAGACGATAAAAAGCATGTAATATATGGAGATCCATTAAACACAGTCGACGACCTTCTGTGTGCCCACTAATGGAAAATTCGTAATTACTCATTTCACGTGTGAATATTACGTGTATGAAAATTCGTTCATAACTCTGTAACAAAATGTTACCTCTCTGACTAACTTTATAAAACATATTTTTGCTTCTTTTTATAATTGTGGATTAATTTCTCGCAGTTGTACGCCGTCCAAGTTTGTGACACCGTACTAAAATAATATTTAAAAAATTAATATAATAATAATTATAATAATAATAATACAATTTTATACGATTCGATCGAAGATATTTCAAAAATATCTTGCAAAACAATAAACTATATATCTTTAAAAACAATAAAATCACATTAAATCAAACTAAAGATACATGAACATAATCTAAAAAAAAAAATATAATACTTATATATATATTGATTAAATTTTATATTCACTGTATTAGAAATGTATACTCAATTATAGTTTCATCGATGCGTGTATATTTTTCAAGATAAAAAGTAACAATGTTGTCAGTACATAGGATAGAATATTTTTCGTGGTATCCTTTTTGAGAATAGAAGAGCGGCCGCAGGATGATAAACAAGGGTAGAAAATAGTGGATGGCGAAGGATTAACGAGAGTGACAGACGAATAGATTAATCACGGACGTTCGAGCGTCATCCCTCTTTTATTTTCATTCCGTTCTATCGTTCGTCGCTTTCTATTTTCCGATCGTCGAGGATAACGACTATAAAGAGAGGATTTTGGCGATACGTTCTTTGTTAACGGTAGTAACTAAAGTTCTAACAAATTTTTGCGCGTTTGCCAAAAGTTGACCTAAAGTTTCAATCGATTTATGAAATAATACGTTTACAAAGAACATCGAGAATATAGTCGTACACTATTTTTTTATTTATTTATTTATTCTTTTTTAAATTAGTCTCCGAAATAAAAACACTCAGATTTTACTGCGTAGATTTTTATGCAAATAGCAACACCTAGGGATTCGGCGAACGAGGGATAAACGAACGGGAACGGATTCTTCTTCTCTTTTTCTTTTTTACGAGAGACGACAGAAGAAACAACCCGGTTTAGTGACAAAACTTCTCTTCCATGGTTTAGAAAAAAAAAAAAGAAAGAGGGGACCAGCAGCAAATCCGTTTAAACAAAATGATCTATCGTAAATGCAGGGGGCCAACAAAACGCTCTTGGTACTTTTTTCTAAACGTATGCAAGGAACACTTTTTTATATTTTTTTTTCTCTCCTACCGGTTGGGGTATATAATATAAACATAGACCCGCGTTGAAGCGTAACATTTTTACAAAAGTAAATCATCTCACCTACGAAAGAGAAACTTCACAGACATATTACTACTCTTCCTCTTCCTCCTCCTTCTCCTCCTTCTCCTCCTTCTCCTCCTCGTTCATATTTTCGAGAAAACCGTATATCACGAGAGCGAATGTAGTACAGGGATTTGTGAAAGGTGTCAAGTTAAGATCTTTTTCAATTTCAGAAACCTCATGCTAGAATCGTGAAACCGACATTATGCGACAGATACTCTCACTCGGTTACCTTTTTTTTTTCTTTTTCTTCTTCTTTTTTTCTTTTTCTTCCTCCTAACTATCTTTTCCGTGTAACAAGCGCACACCGATGAAAGTGAAATAGATTTTGCAACCAATTTCCCCACATTTCACGAGTCGCTAATGACTTTAACAAGGAGACATCTCGAGCGAGAAAGCCATAAATTTTAAGGATCGTCATCTCGAGAACCATGAAGCCATACTAACATACATACATACATACGTACATACGTACATACATACATGCATGCATGCATACATACGCTATGTTGTACAACCTGTGCTTCGTAGTATCAATGAAAAAAAAATACTGGTTTTAGCGCCCATGCTATACACTTCTCATTCGTATTTTTTGTATATGAGAGAGGATGAGAGAGAGGAAGAGAAAGAGAGAAAAAAAAGAGAGAAAGAGAGAGAAAGAACTCTCTCTCTCTTTCTCTCTTTCTCTCTCAGCACTTCGCAAAATAAGTTCTAATTGCTACGTTGCCATTACGGAAATTCTCATAAAACCAGATCCGCGCAATGCAAACGAGGTGCAAACGATGTGTGAGGCTGTTTGTTTTGAAAATGTAATGCTTTCTGCACAGTTTAAATGTGAATAAGTAATGCATGGATTTTCCTGCTACGATACCTTCTCGGTACTCGTGTACGCGCGAAAAGTGTGAATTGATAAAAGGTACGAAAATTAGAGAGGTAGTTACGCTTCATTTCGACTCAGCTCGCTTTAATATCTCCTTTATCTTTTAATATTTACTACAGCAAATGACGAATCGTTTAAACCATATTTATGCATCTTTCGTATAAGCCAAGAAGAAACACTTTTTAACCGGCAATTTGTTTCATCGTATTTGTGTATGTTTGTATAAGTGTACAACGCACGCGCGCTAGTGTCATCTACCAAAGTGATAAACAGCATTTAAAATAATTTCTAAAGAAAAAACAATAGCAATTTGTGCATGCACCTAGAAACGTATACTTCAAAACTACTTCGTTAATAACACTCGAGAAGATCTTTTTCTCTCATTGGAGGATTTATATTTACGTTTTCAATTACGAATGGGAGAATATAATTTATAAAAGATTCATAATCCAACGAATGAAAACGAAAAAGATACAAGATAAAAACACAAAAATACATATAATTTATTGTATCAAACACTGTGTACTTCTTTATTTGCCATTGAATGTAAAAACGTGTTCGCATTTAAATGAATTACTTACTCAATTACGATTTGTGAAGAATAAATACAACCGTTGACGTTATTTTTACTTTCAAAGTAAACATCTATTAATTAACACGATTGTCCGTTAAATACCAAAACCCATTGTAATACAAGAGAGAGAGAGAGAGAGAGAGAGAGAGAGAGAGAGAGAGAGAGAAAGAGAATAATAACGAAACTCTAAGCTGGACAGAACTCTCGTACACGTAACATAGGTACGACCGATGAAACGTTGGCCACGAATATATTGCGGTCGAATTTACAAGGGCTCGATGTGATTTCCGTGTCAAGTTCCCTTCGGTCACGATCATTATAGCGCGTGCTCGAAAGCTCAACGCTCGTAATACAAGCATGGACGATTCAGGGCGATTTATATACCACGAGCAAGACCCCGAATGTCGAGAGACCTAACCGAACGACCCAATCGAATCGACTGGATTCGGATAGTAAGCTCTGATCGAGAGTCAAAATGGAGATTCCAATCATACTCTCTATCTCTACAGATATTGTCACGGGTATACAATTTTTTTATTTTTACATTTGTTACTATCCTCGAACATCTACTGCATCAATACACTAATAATTTTTAATTTTATTCTCGCTGGTTTTAGAGCAAAGGGTCGAATTTACGCAAACATGTCGCGGAATATTGGCTGTGGGTAAACATTTCGAAATTATCCTAACTCGTCGATCGAATATTGACGAATAGCATTTCGTATCAAAAAGGATTCGTTGTTCGTTCTTTCGACCAACCAACCAACCAACCAACCAACCAACCAACCAACCACCACCACAGTGTATAACATTTTTCAAAAGTCTCCTTTATTTCTCTCTCGAAACTTTCACTCCCCTTTTTTTTTGCGCAAGTGACGAAAACTTATTTCATCCCCATAGATTTAGGTACTCCAGATTTTCCCTGCCGAGGCAAGTCATTTTTTTTCTCGAATCAATCAACAAAATCGACGATCCAAACGGCGTACCCATACAAGACTAACATTTTCAACGACGATGTATTTTTTTTTTCTTTCTCTATTTTCTCTCCGTTGCCATATCGAAAATAAAATAGAAAGGGAAGAAAAGAAAAAAAAAACAAGCAAAAGTATAAAAGGTATAAAAAAGAAAAAAAACATTTCGAACATTTCCAATCTTCGTTGATAGTGTGTACTAGAAAATTCAAGACCGGTAGCATGCCAACCGAGAAGAATGAAGCAATTAATGGCCGTCATGAGAAAAAGAGAGAGAGATTGAAAGAGAAAGAGAGAGTCTATCTTCTTACTCGGAAGCGTGCCGGCCAGTTACTATAGGAAATAAGAGGAAAAGTTTCCAATGGAATTCTACTCCTTTCGTTGATCGTACGTGATCAGATTATCGAACCTTTCTCGGACTTCTTTCTTTCGAGATAGCGCGTGCTAAAATATCTGTTATGTGTCATAACCCGAGGATGACGAGGACGAGGACAACGCAGCATCAGTACCACCACCACGATCATCATCACAACCATCATCACCACCACCACCAGTAGCAACAATAACAGCAACAACAGCAGTTAGGAAGGAAACGAATTTCGTAAATCCATCGTCCACCGAGAATGAAAAGCGATTTCAACGACGTTTCTACGTGAAAATTGCTTTTCGAGATAGTTCCTCCCTCTCTCTTTTTCTTTCTTACTCTCACTCTTTCTTTCTCTCGTTATAATTTTCAAGAAAAGAATGAGAAGAATATAAAACGAGAACCACCGAGATCGTATCTCAAACATAGAACTTAGCAAATTTGCTCGTTCGATTAACGAACGAATCACGTTGAACGAGACGATACGGAAAATGATTTTTTCTTCATTTATCTTTTATCTTACATTTCCTATAATTAGCGTTTAAATATATCAACTTAACAGTACCTATTTTATATATCTATACGTACGATCGTAGTGTGACAGAGGAAAAACAACGCTTCTTTATTATTATTTTTTTTCTTATCAATACCAATTGGAACATTGAAAACATATTTTATTAGATGAAAAATTTTTGATTAGAAATCTATCTATAATAATATAGAAATAATAATAAATATATATTATTTAAATATAAATATAAATAATTCTATCTCTCTCTCTAACTGTATCGTTCCTCTCTTTTGGTATTATTTTATAAAATTCATAAAATTTTATCGTAACGATCGTTGAAGAAATTACGCTTATGTTAGAAAATACACGTACAAATTGAATAGGAAAGTAAAGAAAAATGAATGAAATATCATTCCTTTAACGTACACAGAGTATATAATCGTTAAAGGTTAATTACCAGGATTAAAAAGAAAAAAAAAAAGAAATGTAATCGATCTATTCTTTTAGCAATTTCGAATTTTGTAGTTTGTACGGCATGGTAAGAGTGCATGTAAACAAGTTTTCTCTCTCTCTCTCGCTTGCTTGCTCGCTTGCTCGCTCGGTTGGTGAACACGGTAGCCCAAACTACAGGACTACATTTAAGTATAGAGTTACTAATGGATATACCGGTGAAGCTATAACACAAATAGCCTGCAGGCTTGCTGTCCCGTCGATAGAGACGAGAGAACGATGCTAACGACAAACAAGCACTATAGCGACATAAATCGTTCTGTAGAAAATCGAGACGCGAAAACCGAATACACTCCGCCCATTGTTTCCCGTTACGTCTCGCTAGTTCTCTCTCTCTTTTTCTCTCTTTCTCTCTCTGTCTGCGTGAACGCATTCGCATTTATATGCGTAAACGTGGAATTTTGTTTGCACCTTTCTTTTTTCCTTATTTTTATTTTATTTTATTTTATTTTTTCACTCCCTTCAACAACGACATGGACAGTAGTTCGATTCGTTTCTGTTTGGACAAAATCGAATTCTAAACAATAATCAACCCCCCCTCGCTCTACCCTCTTCCCATTAGATTATTTCGAATTTTAATGCAACAATTTATAACAAATAATATTTCACGTAATATCCTGGATATTCTGATTCATTCGTTATCAGTTAATAACTTACACGAGATTATCGGTTAACGATAACAACTCCGACGATATCAATCCTGACGTAACCATAACGAATATCACCGGACCAGATCTGACATTAGTCAAGGTTTAGTATTGGTTGCGTCAAGCTACGTTGAAAATTAGTTAACGTTCTTTTCAGTGAAAAAT
>JACGTP010000113.1:163888-214540 GCA_023678845.1 Mischocyttarus mexicanus | reverse complement strand
GCGAAAACCTAAGCTAGGTTCAAAACGAAGTTATAGGCAGAGAGCCAAAAATTCAGAGAAGATTTTAATATACCCTAGTCATAGCTTAGTCAAGGTTTAGTATTGCTTGCATCGAGCTACGTTGAAAATTAGTTAACGTTCTTTTCAGTGAAAAATTCCAAAAGGTTGCGACAGCGTTTTCTCAGCGAAAACCTCAGCTAGATTCAAAACGAAGTTATAGGCAGAGAGGCAACAATAACGTTCTTGAAAAAAATAAAAAAAAAAATAAAAAAAAAAATTATATTAGGGACGGATGGGACTTGAACACACGACTCCAAAACACGAGTCTGCGCCCTTACTAGATTGGCTACCGACGACTTATATCAAGTGAAGCAAAACGCAGGTACATATACGTGAGCCACTATTTGTTTAAACTTTAAACGCAAATATCTTAAAAACGAGCGCTCAGGTGGACGAAATACTGTAGCATAATGATATACTAGTCAAGGTCTATAAGTTGCATGGCATTTTAAGCAAAAACTAGGTTTGAATTTGGTGTACCCTCCTTGTGAATGGTATTTCTAACGTCTCGTAAATGTTGTCAGTAACTGTTCTGGAATATAGATTACAATTTACCACCGTGGATTATCTTTCGTTTATGTCATCTCGTTTCGAAAAGAAACTTTTAATGAAAATATCATAATAATAATAATAATAAAGATAAAGATGGGATAAAAATGAAAACGTGATATAAAATTTCTGACTGTAAAGAACATATTTAACTAATGTAGAAGAATAGATAATGATTTTGTAAAATATAATAGAAATAAAATATATATAAATAGAGAGAGAAAGATAAAAGTGGAAATATTATCAAAGAAAAACATTTTTGGCCCAATGTTTGTGGTAGACATATTAAAAGGACTTTATCGTAAACGCTCAGTCTCTGTTGAAACAAAGGAAAGATAGGTAAACGTTAGAGAAAAGCGTATACAAAAGGGAACAAATTATTTAACAAGATTTCGAGTCACGGCCGGAAGTTATAGGTAAGTTTCTGTGCGCTTCGTGGCGGGCGCGCGAGTGCACTTCCATGCTTTGCCTATCGCACCGTTAACGAGAACAGAGGACGCCCATTACAGACGTACTTTTCTGCTGAGGGCCATTCAAACTCGTTGAAAGACATAGTGCAAAGCGGCACGATTCCTCAGAGTTCGTAATGCTAGGGGACGAGGGGGGGGACGGGAATGATGGGACGAGGAGATGAGGGAAGGAAAGGAGAAAATGTAAAGGTTAAGGCAAGTAACTGAACGAATTTAAATTCACGAGTATGCTTTAACGTTAAACATACATACACACATACATTCATACATACATACATACAATACCTAAACTCCTCTCAGCGAAATTGCAAACAACTATATCCCAGCCTTTGGCTAATTGACGCTCGCAGTCGATGATTCGCATAAATCTTGCGGACGGTACTTGATACGCGTTCTCGCGTATGATTTATACACATCGATAAGAAAATCGATTCTAGTTGACGGTGTCTCGAACTTGGACCCATTGAATGATAATAGTGTGACTATGCAAATGATCTTTCTATCTCTCTCTATCTCTCCCTCTCTTTCTCTTCGAGAATGAGTCGTACAATGAAAAATGGGGAAATACTTAACGAATAAAATTATACGATTGCCGTTTACTTTTTATTGTAAACTAGGAGAGGTGGAAAGAGTAAAAGAGAGAAAAAAGAAGAGAGAGAGAGAGAGATGAGGAAAAAGGAAAGAGGAGGATAACTCGCGGTTCTGCCGAGCGCGAAATTACACCTTCGTTTTCTTCCTCGTGAGACCCTTTTTGCACTCTCGTCTTTTACGTGGAACACTCCCATTCTCCCGTCCAGTAATTTCTAGCGCATTTTCCATCACCGGGATGTTAATTCATCTTTCGGCATACTTTTTCCATACAGAGTGAAGAATCTCGCTAACGATAGGGGAGCCATTGTGAATTTCGTTCCGTTTCGTTTCGTTTCGATCGCCGTATAGCTATTTATTCATTGACGACAAAAAAATTAGAATACCTTATTAGAAAATACTTCTTTTTTTCCTTTTAAAATTTCTAATAATTTTATCGATGTTCGTGTAAATAAATATAGCAACAATATCAACTCATTAATATCTTTGATTATCATTTGATAAACAGCTACGGAAAGTGTATATCTCAACGAAGGAAGGTAGGAAGGAAGAGAATCTCTGAGGTAAAACAGAAGAGAAGAAGAGGAAGAAGAGGAGGAAGAAGAGGAAGAAGAAGAGAGCTTTTTAGTGAAATACATCACGATCGTTCTAATTAATTCCATTAGCTTTGTTTCTCGGATAAATTTCTCTTGTTCTACCTCTCTCTTTCTCTTTTTCATTTTGAATTTGACTTCGATGCGCGTCGAGTATACTACTCGTGAACCGTGCTATGCCAAAAGCAAACCCCCTTTTGCCTACTTTCTAAACAAAAACCCTTCTTCGTTTATCGAGGTAAACGCGACAAAAGACGTTTTATAAAGAGTTTGATTTTTTTCCTTTTTTCCTCTTACGAGTTCCTTTGATAATCGTGTTGGAATAACGTATTTTAAAAAGGGGGCACAGGTTGTTGTTGTTGTAACGGAGTAACGAAAATAAGAAGAAGAAAAAACAACAAAGAAAATTCCGTAGAACGAATATACATACGGATAATTTGCAAACAAATATCTCGGTTACCTGGATTAAACTCAAGGAGGAAAGCAAGAAAGAAGGAAGGAAGGAAGAAAGGAAGTAAGGAAAGAAGAAAATAGAAGAAATCGCCGATATGGAGAAGTTGAAATACATATAAAAGAAAAGTCATACTTTTCTCGCTAAAGATTCTAAGTACGGCCCTTTGCGACATTCGTTTTACAAGGGAAAAAATTTTCGTTAAAGGTAAAGTAAAAGCAACAACATGGTTCTAACAGGATTGGTCGGTAACAACGGATAAACGAAATACGCTTTACTTATTTTCAGGGATTACCACGCGCTAGAATTTGGTGTTAGTAAGAAATGAAGAAAAGTTCTCGGAAGAGAGAAAAGTTGAAGTGAGTCGTGAGAACGGTGAAAATCCCCCTTGACAGAATACGAACGAGCTAGGAGAGACCCGTTTTAATACCTACTGCACACAATACCCCCCGCCCTATCTCAATTTGTTCCTTTATCAGTCAACATTTACCCTCGCTTGCCTTCCTCTCCTTATTCCACCCTTTACATCTCAACCCACCCCTCCTCTATCCCTCCCCGACCTCTGTCCCGCCCCTCTACTCACTCGTGTTTGCGATTAATTATGTCTTATTAAATGCTTAAGCCGTTACTCGCGATTCGCTTGAGATACTTCATTAAATATAAAAATATTCGTCAAGAGTTGTGTGTGTTATTGAGAAAGGTAACACCGGTAGAAATAAAAAAAACAAAAGAGAAAGATAAAGAGAAAGAGAAATGGAAAGAAATAACATGAAGATAAGAAGAAATTCGTCTTTTTGGTTAATAAATCGTCACGATGCAAATAAAATATATTCCACGTTTTAAATTTTCTTCGCAATGTATCGTCTCGGAAGATTCGCGTTCTTACTTTACTTTTCTTTTAACTTTATCTTGTTGGTGTTACAAACTAAAAAAGAAGAGAGAGAAGGAAAAAGAGAAACACCGTGATTTGGCTTATCCCCGCAGCCCTACCATAGTCTGTACTTAATCCTCGTAAGATATACGTGTGCCACATAGTAATTTACTTTATGAAGCTTTTCCAGCAACGCGCGGGGTCATCACTTTCTCCCTTTTATATCGACCTTTGTGTTTAACCCCCTCTATTCTTTTTTTTTCTTTCTCTATTTATGTCTCTCTCTCTCTCTCTCTCTCTCTCTCTCTCTTTCGTTTTCCATCTCTTTTTCGGTATATTTCTCTCTCTTTCTCTCTTTTTCGTTCTATCTCGGTAGCTCTCATAAGCCGTAATAACCAGGCCGACGCCGAAGAACGATGTCGACAATGATAAACGTCTTTACTTGCTACGCCTGCGAAAAGCAGAAGACACCGTGTTACCGCTCGAGGACAGAGAAAACGCAAAGATATTGCACGACCTGCGGCACGAAAGGACTAAAAGAGGAAGAACTAATGTGACGGTGATATAAAGTGACTTATGGAGCCAAACGGAAACTTTCGATTGCCTCGGGAAAATTGCGGCTCGCTGCCAAACACGTTTTCATCTTATACTTCCTTCTTTATATATACATACATACATATATATGTATTTATTTATTTATTATATATAAATATATATATATGTGTGTGTGTGTATGTATGGTGCATCTTTATAGATCGAATAATCTTCAATTTCTTTCCTTCTTATGCTACGCGAATAACATCGATAATAACGCTACTTCCAACTGATGGACCGCACGAACGGTCATCGAACAATTTGGCAACAAACCCATCTCTTCTCCCCCTTTTCTTTTCTTTTTTTTATTCTACATTGTTAGATTTGTATTCATATAAATCCATCGCTATTCGTTGACCTGCCAAATTCGAAAATTTATATCCCTAACCCACCTCCAAATCTGGCTATTTTATTCTTATACTTCACAAACACGTATATAATATAATGCGTCCCTTTTTTTTCTTTTCATTCTATTCCTTTTCTTTTCTTACTCCAAGCACACGCACACACATACCACATTTTCGTTTCTTTTTCTCTCGAAATCTTTCGTTATATATTTATAAGAAATGAATGATCTATGAAATAGAATACATACGAAGAATCTCTGCATACATATTGAAATAATATGAAAGAAATATTTTTAATACATTGATTATAAATAATAAAATTTCTCTATTTTCTCTTTACCTTCCTTTCTCTGACTGAATACACAATTTTTTTTAATTTTTGATCAAGAGAGGACCAATTAACGCTTGGTAACTTAAGATCATCAAATATCACGTCAATGGGATTTTTACTACTTGTGAAAAAGGTAAGAGAAAAATGTTTATCAAACACAAATTATTACGTGTCAGGTATGAATTGAAGAAAGAAAGAAAAAAAAAACAAAACAATTGTGACGTAAATAAGTAACGCGATAAATTCTATTTTTCTGTAGATGTCAATTCTACGCATTCGTAACACAACACAAGGACGCAATATTTTTCAAATAAAATTATTCCTATGTATGTGGTAGAGAGAAAAAAACAAATAAAAATAATCCAATTTTCATTTTGTATCTCTGTTATAATATTATTGAATAATATATGTTAGTAAAATTTTGACGGGAAAAAAATATACCGAGATATTCGATATATGTAAATACGTATTTCTTCATCGTAATATTAAAATGTATAATAAACATCGATCACATCTTTCTTATCTCACAATTAGATATTTTCTTTTTCACGCTTCATTTGCAATTAGTAAGAGTAAAAACAAAAAAAGGTAACATGTGTGTATAACTTAAGATAACTCGTAATTTTTCCACTTATATGACACATTAATCTAACGAAGAAAAGAACACGCTCATTTAATTGTTTTTACTTACATTAGATAGCAATTCTATGCTAACCGATGAATATATCAACGAGTTTATATAAGTTGATCGAATAAAATAGATTATCTTTAACTATATTACTAGACTTGTATTAAGTATAAATTTTTAATTTATTAACTATACTATATATCATCTATTATTTTACGATTATGTCAAAATGGGGTCTTTAAAAGATAATCTTTTACGTTTTTCTAATAGGTAAAAAGAGAACGAGAGAGAGAGAGAAAGAAAAAAGTTCGTGGAATTAATCGTAATAAAAAAAAAAGAAAACAATAACAATGACGGATCGTTTTTCATTTGTATTGAAATTTTTCCAAGAAAAAAAAACAGATCGTCGTTCTTAATCGAATAATATCCGTTCCCGTACGAAAATTTAAATTAAAAAAGAAACTCGTTTCTCCAAACCGGACAAATTCCTTAATGAATCGAAGTCTACGATCGAGTAAAAAAGATCAAGGTCGTTCTGACGATCGAGTTGTTAATAAGAAGATAGAAGAAGAACAAAAAATACTGATAATAAGATTAATTGATGACAGATGTAATGGACAGTAAGATGCAAACTGGATGATAATTTATTTCATTGTAGAAATTCTATGAATTTAAAGTAACTGTAGATATGTGTATACGTGAATATGGACACACATACAAAGGTTGAATCATTAACATTTTCATTGACTTTGAATTATTTATTATTATCTAATAGTAATTGTATTATAAAATTAATTAATATGTAATATTTCATTTAGAAAATATACAAATGTGTGTTTTAAAAATAAAACATAAGATTAATGGACTCTATTACCATTTCCGGATACTTTGAAATCATTAACAAGAAATGTCATACTATCGTTGAGTAAAATGATAAAAGGAACTCTAATGACACAAACATATGATTGTCTCGAATATCTAAATCAATGTTTAGGTCAATAATAATAATAATAATAACGAAGTACGAAAAGAAATAGAAAACTAGTACTTTTTATTTAACAAGAAATAACGTTGGTCAACTATAACCGTGATCCTCCTATTGATCCTTGACACATCCGATGTATTAAAAAGAACGTAGCTCTACGAGAGAATAAAATTAATAAATCATTTAGTAATGCATCGGTGAAGAGAATAACATGACATCATAATTCATTTATCGACGAAGTCATTCGTGCGTGTTTTGCTGAGGTAAAAAGGATAAAGAAAAGAAAAAAAAAAAAGAAAAAATAAGGAACAAGATGAGTTCGCATTTGAGAAATCGGTGTCCATACGACGACATATCGAGTGGTCGGTGTTTCCGTTAAAAGTTCTCGGGACTTTTTATTTTGAAATGGCTGGTAAACTTGTTCGAAAAGTATATACGATACTAGTTTTTGGTTTGGTTCAAGTTTTTCTTTTTTTGGAGAAGAGTGGACAACTTTTTTAAAAAGTGGGGATTCGATGCGAAGGATGCATCAACCAGTTTGCGAAAAATATTTCTATGTATTATTATTATATATATATTTATATATATATATAAATATATCTATTTATATATATTATTATAAATATTATAAATTGGAACACGAGAACCAGTAACATTTCTCTTATTTTTCTTTTTATTTGAAAGAAAAGAAAATTTCTCAAAAAAGTTAGATATGTTTATTATACCGACAAGGTCATTTCTACTTAAAACGGAAGTTATTATGAATATTCAATTGGTAGTGTCTTCAGTCGCATTTTAGTTCGCACGATATTCTTAGGTTCGTGATCGCAGCAGAAACTTATTCGTAATAGTACAGTGGTTAATAAAAAGAAAGAAGAATCGGTTGAAAATATCCTTGGTGTCTGAGAGAAAAAGAAAATATTTAAACGAACGAAATGAACGAGACTACGAATTCGTCGTTTACAGCTGTTAACGAAGATGACAGCAGAGACGAGTACCTCGCTAAATGGGAACTGGTGTTATTATCGAATATATTAATTTTTACTATCATCGGAAACAGTTTGGTATTGTTTGCTTTATATTTAAGAAGATATCGTGCACGTAAAAAACTCAGTAGAATGTATTTCTTCATAATGAATCTTAGCATAGCAGATTTGTTGACAGGTCTTCTCGACGTTCTACCTCAGCTAGCTTGGGATATAACTTTCAGGTAAAAAAATCTTAGATCCTTCGAACCACAGTTAAGATTTCTATTCTACGTCATATAAATGATAATAATTGATGATCTAGGATGATATCAAATGATATAGATTTCAGGGTGGTATGGTGCTTTGTAAGCTTGTAAAGTTCTTTCAACCATTGGGCCTTTATTTGAGCTCTTACATTTTGACAGCAACGGCGATCGACAGATATCACGCAATTTGTCATCCTCTCAGTTATTGCAGCGTTACGTCGAGAAAATCAAGAATAATGGTTTATTGCGCTTGGTCCCTATCATTGATTCTCTGCATACCTCAAGTAAATATCTAAATTACTATTGTGAAATAATGGAATTTGTTTTCTTTTTTTCTTTTTATTATTATTTACCATACCTTAACAACAAATATGAAAAGAACAGAATTTATCGAACATCGTACACATACCTATAACCGTTATATTAAATTCCAGTTATTCGTGTTTTCGTATCAAGAAATAACGCCAAATATTTGGGACTGCTGGGCAACTTTTGACATTAAGTTTGGTGAAAGAGCATACGTCACGTGGTAAGTGATACACCGTTTGCTTTTATTTTTCTTACCTTTCCGTATTTTCCTCATTTCTTCTTTCCCTTCTACCTTCCTTCCTTTCTTTCTTTCTTACTTTCTTTCTTTTATCCTCTATTATCATTTCCTCGAATCAAGATTTACTTTGCTTCTCATTATTACAAGAGAACGTAAACGCAGAAGAAAGTTTAGAGTTCATTCTTAACATAGGTACAGTCTAATGGTCTTCCTCTTACCATTCATCGTTCTCGTATATACTTACGTTGGAATTTGTGTTGGTGTATGGCAAAGTAATAAGATGTCCGATGCCGTAGACGATAGAAAGTACATTAGAAGTATCAGCAGTTGTACTCGTAATCGGAGTTCATTCATTTCTAAAGCAATGATCAATACCGTTAAACAAACTATAGCTGTAATAACTCTTTATGCTATAACAAGTATCCCATTTATCGGATGCGAACTCTGGGTAACCTGGGATACCGAAGCTTTCAAATCCTCTTTCGCAAATGGTAAGTAAAACTTTTTTTTTTCTATATGAATCCTCAAAAGGAACAACAACAAAATGCTTTCGTCAATTATTATTCAAATAGATCTGATTCATTTTCTTTTTCTTTTCCAGGCCCCGCTTTCACAATCCTAACCCTTTTAAACAGTTTAACCAGCTGCGTTAATCCATGGATATATTTATCATTTAATCGCGAGCTACGTCAGAATTTAATGAATTATTTCTACAATCGTAATGACGAATATTCGCAGACGTATTACGGTATAAAAGCAAAATTCTTTCTAAGCCCTTATCGCGCTTCCATAACCGAACGATAATGTGTAACAAATATAAAAATCCAATATTTACAGGTCAGAGAGGAATGATGCGTCGGAGTGACTCGAACGACACGTCGACGAGGGCATCGTTGATGTCTAGGATATCGCGATATGCTAGTTCAATAATACCCCGTTAACGAAGAGGACTCAACGATATGTATGACTCGAATAAAATCAAAATGCACATTCTCGTATCTTTTCAAAGAACGGAACAAGTTGTATGTCTTTCTCTCTCTCTCTCTCTCTCTCTCTCTCTCTCTCTCGTCAGGAAAAGATATTAATTAGCTTATAATTATGGTCGATACATTAAAGAAATATTTTTTTTTATACCATTTCCAACGTAAACGCACTCTAATAAATAATCCCATTCAAATTTTTTGTACTATATATATATATATCCATTATACATATGCATTACACTCGAGAGGAGCTCGTAAAAAAAATTCAAAACCGATGTATTATAATAATATTACATTATGCACACGTAAGTGTGTACTTACGTGTAAATAGGAATTTTTCTATACGAATATATTATATTATACGTAAACGATGTACATGCTTGTTTTGCGTAATAAAATGAAACGAAAAAAAAGTTCGATTCGAAGCGTGCTCACGTTGAAGCATTTTTGAGAACATTTTCAACTCGTAATTTCCATCGTTTCCTCTTTTAAACGAACGACATTCTTACCGAACTGTTATACTTGCACGGTTCTGCCTCATTAGTATTTCTATCGAACGAGCGTCTATTATGTTTCGACGTTTGTATTCCCCATGTTTATACCGATCATCTCAGGGATTCTCACGACGATGCTAATGTCCCCACAGCAGGAGCGTACACTTACGTAGAATAATTATTTTTCCTCGTATATATTCTTATTTCGTAAAATAAACATTAAAGAGATAAAAGAAAAATGATACTCTTAAAAAAAATATATCTTTAACTATATCTTAATTAACCTAATTGCCATCGTCTCGATACTCTATTCTTTATGGAATAGATTATACGAAATGCGATACGCGGACTCGTTGAGAGAGAAAATGATGTTAAAAAAAATAGAAAAAATAAGGAAGAAAAAGTAAAAGCAACGAATGTTGATACTTTCCTGGAAAAGTAAACGATGCACTCGGCACGTAGAAATCACTAAATATAGCAATGAATGAGAACCCCTTAACGGAACACCTGAATACTTAATAAACGGATAAAATTAACATTAATAACGACTGTCTGTGCCCGATCCACATTTTATCCGAGGACAAACGAGAACTACGCTCGTCCAAGATATATTCCATACGAGGGCGTCATTTGAGGAGGACTACTCTCTCATTCTAGTTTTTCATTCTTCGTCGGGAAGAGGAGTGAAAATTCGAAAGACTTTCTTCGAAACGAACGAATTGGTGGCCCACGTCCGATCCCATCTGGCATGGAACAGAATCCGGAAAGATATCCGAACGAATTATCGAGAAACGAGGTACTATCATTTACGACTCCTCTCGCGATCGAAGTTACTATGCTTTTATATCGGTCGAGAGGCAATTGAAAGAGAACAAAAGGAAATATAAGACAGATAGATAGATAGATAGATACGTAGATAGGTAGATAGATTGATAGATAGATAGATAGATAGATAGATAGATAGATAGACAGATAGATAGATAGATAGACAGATAGATAGATAGTTAGTTAGTTAGTTAGTTAGTTAGTTAGTTAGTTAGTTAGTTAGTTAGTTAGTTAGTCAGTCAGTCAGTTAGTTAGATAAATAGGTAGATAGATAGATAGGTATACATAGAAAAAAAGAAGAAGAAGAAAAAGAGAGGAAAAAAAATAGATATTTCTTTTTCTAGTCCGAAAATGAGAGCAACGACGAGGAGTACGAGCGTTCGCCAATTTTGCTCGATCTAGACGAAAATTCAAAACAACAAGAGTTAAGAGAATTGGAACATGAACGAGATCATCGTGAACGACAACAACGACAGGACGTCGTCAACCACCAAGAAACGATTTTACCGAACGTTCTATCGACGACCGATCAACACCTACAGGATCAATTATCGCAAAGTGCATCAGGTACCCTCTTTCGAGTGATTCAACGTATTCCTCGTCGTGGTATATTCGACGGATCTTGGTAATCAACGAAATGGAATAAAACGGTTGGTTTAACCGAACGAACGATCGATGCTCCTCTTCTATTCGCTTCTTCGCAATTAACTTAAAAGAATCAAATGTTTCTTATTTCGTAAAAAGAGATTATCGCACTCTTCGGGATTATCGTTTAGAAAAATAAACCCCTAACCTCCAGCCCCACCCCACCCTACCCCGTCCCTTAGAGGAAAAAAAGAAACAAAAGAAATCCAAGAGAAAATAAAATTCAACGTTTTCGACGCATTGAAAGGCGAAGAAGCGAATTAAGGTCCCTCGAATGTCCTCGTCGAATTCGATCCTCCGGGTTTAAAAATTCTATTAGTAATATATATAGCAGTCATTAGAATATTTATTCCTACAGACGATCCTACCGTGATTCGACGTCAATCCTTGAGAAGAAGGTGGCAAGGTCCTAGTAATATCGACGAACGACAACAGAACTCGGATAATGTGTTAATTATAAGAGTACCAGAACCTGAAATAATAGGTGGCCATCCGCAATTGGAGATACTTCACGAAACTAATATCAGATCGATACAACGTGAACCTTCGCAAACTGAGAAAGGTAAAGAACAACAAAAATATAAATTCTATTCGAAATTAGTGAAACAAAAAAGAACAGTCGCGATAATAATTATTTCATCGATGGTGGTAGTGGTGTGGTTACTTCAAAATAAGTTTATTAAAAAATCTTCGTTATTATTGAAATTTCAACAAAGTGGACTGCTTAAACGTGGCGAATCAAGTTTCCCATTGTATATTTTAGAAGGAATAGTATTTTCGGCAGGCAATCTAGCTTGTAATTCTCGTTGCAATAACATTACTCGTAGATTCTTATCGCGCGTACGTTGAATTTGTCTTACGAACGTTGAAACGATCTCTTCCCGCGATTTCTCCTCAACGATAGGATTATCTTCTTTGCGATAAACGAGATACGATCTTGATCTCGTTACATCGATATCCTCCTCTTCCTCCATAGAATCTTTCCTTTTACTTTTACCCATTATTTGTGAATACAAATTTATAATCAATTGCGTAAACCAGCTGTTCCTCCATCTACTAGAATGACGTTTATTATCGCGATTATGATGTATACGTCGATCGTTCATCTTCCTTTCTCGCCCGTGCTCATGATTTTTAATCAAATCTGTTTCTTTCTGATATTGAGATATTTTATCAACGGCAACTTCTGTGTCAGACCGTTTTACCTCAGTTATAATAATCGATTCTGACGGTCCTCGTTGAAGATCTCCATTAGTTTCTACAAATACATCCCGAAAAAATCCTTTTAAATGTTCCTCGTTCGACTCGTATAAACCATCGTCGTAATTGACCAATGCCATTTCGACAGATTCCTCCATCGAATTAATTTTTCTCCCTTGATTTTTTATCCTCGAATTTAAATTAACAGAAATGTCCTCGTTATCGATGAAATACCTCGTTTTAATGCTCGATATATTTTCCAAGAGAAACATCACGGTCATTTTTTCACGAGTATGGGGCAATGGATTTTTAAAATACTGTGCATCGTTTAATTTCGTCCCTAACGAGAGCATAACGAACCCAAATATTAAAAATTATCGAGCAAAGGACTACAAAAAAAAATATAAAAAAAGAAACAATATTCACTAACCTTTTCGACTCGACTTCATTTTTAAATGAAAATATTGCAATTAATTCTGAACGAAATTTATCAAAGTTAAAGTTTCTATGATTCTATTCCATTCAACGTGGTATACTTCATATCAACGTGTTATTTATAAAGTTAACTCTGCATCCTACGAAATTACGAATTTATTCGACTAGAGCATTTTTAAGGCATCGTTAATTTTGGACTTTTCTGTCATTTATTTTTTACCAAATTCAGTATTCTTTCTCATCAATGTCATCCATCTTAAAGATTAATGATAAAACAAAACAAAAAATATATATATATATTGAGAAACGCGATCCATAAACGATATATCGAATACGCAATCGAATTTACTGCTATAGATAAACTAGGAAAAGTTAGCGATATGTGAAATACGATTTAACAAAACTGAACTAAAATGATTAATGAAAGAGAGAATTTATCCGATCGATCATTGCGTACGCAGCAGATTCTATTTCCGATTTGTTTTCATTTCAGACTACAAAAAGTCAGCATGCGATCGCGAACGAACGAGAATGAGAGATATGAATCGAGCTTTTGAACTCCTCAGATCAAAGCTTCCGATATGCAAACCACCAGGTAAAAAATTATCCAAAATTGAATCACTTAGGCATGCTATAACATATATCAGACATTTGCAAAGTTTATTGGAGCCTCAATATAATTACGTTCCAAATGTATCAGAGAGAACAACGTATTACGGTAATCCTACTGGTACGATACCCTTCGAAATACATCATCCTAATCGATGGGAATCTTTTAGCTACTATCGTTATGATTATCATACTCCTTACGCTACTCCTTCTCCTCCCAGTTTGACATCATCCTTGCATCCACGATTATCCTGTGATCCGGAAGAACGATCGTTTCCGTATGACTCACGACATTGATATATTCAAATAAGAAATAACATGTATTTTATTATACTTATATTAAATTGTTATCTAAGTTATAATAAAAAAATTAAGTTTTCGTATTTCCTTTATTGCTATAACAATTTTTTTAAATCTATACTTATATACCTATAAACCTGCATACATCCGAAATGAATTAATATCAATATTATTTTAATTGTATAAAATCTAAGAAATCTTACGATACCTATGAAATATTATATTTTATAATAAGTCTAACTATCGTCTAAATTTAAACGATTAAATAATAATATTATATCTCGTTTGTTGAGCTGTATTTGGTGGAACAGTTGTAGGATGTATATGAAGAGGTAAATCCCAAATCATCGTTTCAACGTCCAACGTCGGAGGCCCGTGCCAACTAACCGTATTTTCAAAAGGCATTTCAACTAATTTCGAGGTAGTTACAAATTCAAAATGTAATCTCCACCTTAACGTAACCAGTTCTGTCGTGAAATCTGGTGTTACGTGTAACGGTATAGGTAATACCAAATGAGAGTATTTCAAACCCAAACACATTTCATGATGTTTGTTGTAACTAACTAAAGTCGGTATTGCAGACTTTCCTCGTCTGTATTCCTCCGCAACATGTTCCTCCGATTGTAAAGCAACAGACACTTGCGCGCATGATACAGTAGCATTGGAAAAATCAAATGTACCAACTATGTCTTCCCCTAACTTATAAGAATTTTTAAAAAGACAAAATCTAACTACGCGTCCACGTCCATTGGTTATATTATAAAAATTTGGACTTCTCCTCGCAGTTAGATTCTATAAAGATTTGTTTGATATTGTAATAATCATTTTTAATATTTACGTTATTAATTTGAAGTTGACTAACCTGAAGCGTTTGAAGTGCTATATCTAGAGGAGTTTCTCTATGCTGTGTTTCCATAAAAGGATTATTGGGACTTAAATCCACGCTGTCGTTGCATGTCGTTATTTCTGATAACTCTATAAATAAAATAATTTGTACATATAGAGAATAAGTAATATACGATTTTTCTTATAGATACATAGAAATAATAAAAAAAGATTTAGAATATATATGATATGAAATTAAAATAGTTACCGCTTAAAGATAACACTCTAAATGGTACACGTAGAAGTTTGATAGCTGTGTTAACTCGTTGAGTTCCAATTGTAATTTTATAAGAATATTTTACTGCCTGGCCTCTATACGAAGGAGGAGCATCGCTTGGAATTGTTTCTCTATAAATATCTATAAATAAAATAATATATTAAAAATATATATACCTTATTTTTATATAATTTATTTCAAATATTATAATAAATTTAATTATACATATTTTTATCAAATTATAGTAACAACTTACACGTCTTACTTTCACCAGGCGATAATCTTAAATCGCAGAACAAAATTTTGGGCTTCGTATTTAATATGGCATGACCATTATCTTGTTGCCACGGTACAAAAGTTGTATCTGTAAAACTCCAAGCATTAATAATCATCCGAGCATTACTACAATCAACAAATTATATTTTGATAATAATCTTGTATTCTTACTCGCATTTATAGCTGCCAATCTAGCAGTCGTATTCAATCTATCTGAAAGTACCACTTTACTGTTCATAGAACATTGGCAATGAATTTGAGCACTAGCCCAAGCAAGACTTTCAAAGATATCACTGTAATCAAATAAATAAACATTATACTTTTTTAAATAAGACTATATGACATAAGTGATAATACCTATGGCTTTGTGATATTTGATGAATTGGATTAGGAGGATTACTAAATGTAACAAAACATTCAATAACTTCTCCAGAAAAATATACAGTTCCTCTGACAAGTTTAGCAGTAACTTCAATCATGGTTTTTAAATGTTTTAATTTTACTTAACCTCAAAAAAGAGATTACGTTTCATTCATAAAAAACTAATACTATAATAGAAAAAAGAAATTAAAAATATAATATGCAAGTAATATAAAAAAAATAGAATATTATTAAACGTTTTAATACTAAAACCAATAGACATTTATTAATGAAATAACATTAAAAATATGACATACTTACATCACCTGTCACTAATAAAATATAACGATTTTATACAAAACAATGCATTTTTTAAATTTGACATTACTAATTTATGTTAATAATTTAAATAATATATATAAAAAAAAAAAGTAAAACTTTTATTATGGATTACAGTTTTTGCATTTTCAAAATATATAACAGTGACGTGACTGACAGAATAGGTTCAATGGTTACCACTACCTAAAAAATGAAAATCAAAGAACTACATAATACTTCCAGTAAAATGGAATTTTTGATATTTTAAATTTGCATATAATAATTGGTTTTATTAATGCATTTTTTGTTATATAATACACAAAAATTTTATAAAACATTTGTTTGTAAGATTATCAGAATGTTATCTCAAATTTCAAAACTTATATTAAATAAAAATACTGAAATTTCAGTAGATGAGTTAGTATCATATACATAATACTATTTCTAATAAAACTATAATAAAAAAGAAAATAATTATTATTTATAAAATTGATAGGAAATATAAACCTTGGCTTCCAACACCATTATCATTGTTCAATTTAACTGGAAATATTGTTGATAATTTTCCTTTACCTTATTGCTGGTATTGGGATACTAATGATGTTATTAATTGGTTGCAAAAAACAATTTGTTTACCTCAATACACGGTTAGAAATATAATAAGTAATTTTTTCTTTTAATGTATATCCTAATTCTATTTTGTATTCATGAAGTAGGAATGTTTCATTAAAAATTTTATCGATGGAAGACGATTATTGCTAATAGATGCTTCCAAATGTATAAAAATTGGAATCCAGAACTTTACACATATAAAAGTTAATACATCCTTATAATTTATATTTTTTGACTTTATGGGTGTCTTGTAACTAATGGTGCATTAATTACAATACACTCAATATATAAATGCTTCTTAAAATTGGATATATTTATTTCAACAGCTCATTACAAATGGTATTAGAAAATTATATAATATTGAACAAGAAAGATTTAATAGAAGTATTACCCTTCCACCGCGTTATCCATGGACACATTATTTGTTATATAAAATACCCACCGGGCCAATCCGTGAAAAAACAAAACCTACAGAACTTTTTCAAAAAATGAGAATACTTCATTTCGAAAATGGTTGTCCAATAGATCATTGGAGAATGATGTTACCTAAATGGCCAGATTTTCCTAATTATTTGATAGGTCTCATCAATCGTAAGAATGTTTATATCAAAAAAGAACAAGTAAGACAACCACGAGGTTACTCGTATTACAAAAATGTTCAACATTATCCAAGCTATTCTATAAAACCAAGTATAAATAAAAAGAATAGACATTTTTAGTATCTATCATTATGATGTAAAATTATTTTTGAAGCAATACACATTTTTTACAAAGCATTTAAAATCGTGTGTAGTAATTCATAACATTTGATTCAATTTTCATCTATCTCTTTCTTTATTATTCTTTTATGCATCCACTGTATATAAACATATCCACACATATTGGATACACAGAAACAATGATTTGAACACTTGTGTTCATATAATTTGTTATGCTATATATATATATATATCTTGCTCGATTCATAATTTTTAAAAATACATTTTTTCTTATCGATAAAATTTTAAAACTTTATAAATATTCATTTTGTAAATTATATTAATATATTACTGATTAGATCAATATTATTTCATAAATAAAATATATTAAATAAATTGCACATTAATTGTAAATAAATTATAAATTGTTCTACGCGTGTGTACTATGTACATGTACAACATTTAAAAATGTTTTTTAAGAAAATAAATTCTTATTTCGATTCTTCAATTAAATTTAGATTACATAAATTCAATTCTTTCTTCTACATTCCTCTTGTATTTTTAATTTAAATTCTCATTCACTTTCATTGCTTGATTCTGATATGTTAAACATAGAATTAATTTTCTTATTTGAAACATTTTTAGAATCATTTTGTCTCCTAATCGTTTTACTAGTCGTCGCTTCCATTTCATTTACAAAATTCTTACCAGTAAATTTACTTCTTTTGCAAGGAAAATAAGAAGAATCTTTACTATCATCATCCGAATTTTCATTTTGATCTATGCTAGATTTGTCTTTTTTACTATTACGTACTATAGCATTTTTTGTATTCTTATTGCCCGAATCCGAATCACTTTGATCTGTGTTTGTGTCGTATATCGAATTTTTCGTACGTTTTGTATTTTTTAAACTATTTTCTAATTCCCTGATCTTTTTCTTCTTAGCATTTAAAATTAATATAAACTTCTTGTACAATTCCTTTTCCATATCAATTTTTCTATTAATCATTTCTTCTATGTCATTGCTTAATTTATTTTTGGTATTGGTCAATAAGTCATTTTCGATTCTTAATTTTGAAATAATTTCTTGTAATTGTTGTTGCTGTTCTAATATACCGTATAAAGTTTCAGATACAACCATAATATTTGACATCGAACGTACCGTAATTTTTCCTAAAATCCATTTATTATTCTTCCTCCATTCAAAATTATTATCTTCAATGAAGTATTGTATTTCTGTATTTTTACCAGAAAATACATCTTTCGTTTCATTTAAATATTCTTTAAATGACTTGGAATGTTCTTTCGAATAAAAATTGATATCATTTGCAAGCATCTGAAACGATTTATATGTTTTACTGTATAATATATCAAAATTAATAATGGTAGAGAAAATTCAATTTACCTCTCCCATTAATGGAGCTCCAGATGATTCAAGTAAAATTATCTTAAAACATGTATTTTTCCATTCGGTATATAAAATATATTTAATCCCATTAATTTCATTTGATATCTGAGTAATAGTTATATTTAACATTCCAAATAATATTTATTTTAAATATTAATAAACTCAATGCCAAGGTTAAATTACTTATTTTTTGTATATCAAAAGTGACATGTTATCTGTCATTTAAAGATTTATCTGTATTCTTAACTTTATGTCAGAAAGGTAACCTATAAAAATACTTTATTACCTTTACGAAGATTTTTTCCACTACGATTATAAATTTAAATATTATCTTGTAAATATAGATTCATTTTTTGTTTAAAGAAAATAACTTTAGTATTAAATATTGAAACAAACAATAATTAATGTCACATTTGTCTGAAACATTTGTGAAGCTGTTCTGTTAAAATGAACAACATAACCTAAAGAAAACGACAGTGGTGATAGTAGGATATCTGTTTTATCTTACTCTCGATGTGAGTTCGATAATTCGATACGAGATGGTACTTCAAAATCGATAATCGATCGAAAATAGAGAATCTACTTTTTAAAATTACAGCATTATGATCTATAAAAATTATATTTAAAAAATCTTTAAAAATTAAATGAAGAACTTGTTTCTATAAGTGATACCATAGAATCACTCTTTAAATAACAAAAAACTCATTATCTTTCGTTAATAATAAATATTAAATAAATATAATTAGTATTGTGACGAATGATTGGAAAAATGCAAACTATCGTAGAAAACTTGGATGGTTGTTTGAAATTTGTTACTCATGTGATTAATTTTAAATTAATATCACTTAGAACTATAAAGTTATTTTTTTCTAGTCTCGACATTTTAATTGAAAAAAGAAATAAGATAAAATTACATAAAAACGATTATCTATATGATTAAAAAATAATTTATAGTTTCGTATCTTACAATTAGAACTTTCTATATGATGCAACGCTTGCGCGTTTAGTTCCGCATCCAAATCGATGATTACATTACGTTATAAATATTACTTATTAAATCTCACATGTTAATATTTTTGACCTCTTTTAAAATTGAATGTAATCGAAGTATAATCCTATTGAATTACCCATTCGATGTTGCAAATCAAGAAGAATTATACTTCAAGTAATAGATATTTTCTATATGATGAAGTATAGTTGTAGAGGATGTTGAGCATCGTTCTATCTTACAAAATAAAAATAAAAATAATAATAATAAGTAATTAATATCCGTAAATGATGAAATGAAAAAAAGCTTTCCTTCCGAGACGTTTATTTCAAAAATAGCATAAGTCCATTCTCTCGGTAAAAAAACGCATATTATTCATTTAATAATTGTCATTATTATAATAGAAACAATAAATTCAACTCCTTGTAGATACACTTAAGCAGTATGACTCATTCATTGCATTGAAACACAAACTCTTAAGTATTTAAATTTAAGTATTAATGGGACTTAGGCTACTTTCAAGATAAACGACTCATATTTATACATTTTCTTTATATTCTAATACGTTTTAAATTTCCAGAAGAGAGAAAAAAAATAGCGATTAAAAAAAAAGTTGACTAACGTGTTTTCATCAATATGTTTGCTTTCTGAGCAATCGTTGGCTTATCGAATAGACCGCAAAGACAGATAATGAAATCTGATAACCTTTCGCCACGTTTTATCTTATTAGCGTGTATATCAATGGATAGTATATCAATGGTATTTAATATTTCTAATATAGCGTCAAAGAATGCAATGATTTTTTTTAAAATATCTAATTAATGCACGAAGTTTCTATGAAAGGTGTAAAAAGAGAAAAGAAAAAAAGCTTGAAATAAAACATAAAGAGGCTAATATACTTCTATCTTTCAATTTTTTATTGCCATTAGTTATAGAAACAATTACGATACTCCGGATAGGTGATCATCTGCAGAATTAAAACTTTCAAAAAGTTATATCTCCGTGGACCTAAGGTTTTTCCATAAAAGAATATGGTTCCGAGAAAAAGAAAATAAAATAGTAATAATAAAACGAAAATTATACTCTACCAAGGACTTTGTCCCCCCCTCCCCACCTAAAGAATCGTTTCGTCTTACTACCCTCATAACTATAATATATGAAAGACACACACACATGTATAACTCATTCTGTAACACATAGTATAGCAGTTGCCACTTCAATCTTGTTCTATTCGTCGTTCTGTTATTTCGATAATTCGTGCTCTACTATCCCGCGAATTAGAAAATTTGTTCTTAAAAAAAAATAAAAAAAACAAATGTACGGGCTGTTACAATCCAATAGTAATACCTTTTTAAATAATTAACTATTTTTAATTGTATGTAAAAACAAAGATAGAAGGAAAAGAAAAATTAAACCGAAAGTTTGTATTTACCTTGTAATAAATCGGAAAGGAATTTTGTTTGAAATATTGAAAAAAATGGAACATAATCATACTAACGGTATACAGAAAAGGGTAAGTTATCGTTCGTCACATCTACATATTTACATCAAAATTAATTTTCGCGATATCATATTTCGATTTATTCGATCGTGAGATAATCCTTATTTACGATACTATTCTATTTTCATTGACAGAAGTTGACATTTTTCATTTATTAGATTAATTATCGTTCTTAATACATTTCTCTATTAAAAAGATAAGGAAAAAAAATATATTTGTTTAATTCGTAAAATTAGGATAATCATAGTCATAATCGAATTATACTTTATACACATTTACTACTCTTACGAAAACGTATTGTAACTGGTATGTGTTTCATTGTTCTATTTTTCGATCATGAACAGTTTTTATTTTAACTTTTCTGTTAAGGCTAAAACAGATAAGATTACATAATTAACATAGTTAAAGTATTTAATCTTTATACCAATATAACTCAATAATGTTTCGTAAATTGTATACGTAATGAAAAATATCATGTGATAAGTTTTTGCGCAATTTAAGATATATTTACAATTACATCATCTTTAAGAAATCCCCTAAATAATCATATTGTTCCGCGTTTGAAAAAATTATCATTTTCTTCGCTCCCACCAACGTTGCATGTTCTTCCCCAACAAAAATATATAACCCAAAGATAACATAGAAATTATTTCACGTGCTAAGATAATTCTTTAAAGATAATTATTCAAATTATAATTATCAAGTTCACAAACTTTTTTTATATTTTTTATCATATTTTATCTATATTATTCAACGTTTATACTTTTTCATCCATGTTTTCGAGTTTCCTTAAGAAAACAAAAAGTACAATTTTGTAAAAATTTTTAACTATTTTATAAATGAAAGTACGTGTCCTCATTTAGTACGTGTCCTCATTTAGTACGTGTCCATTCGAATAGTTTTTATTTGAAATCAATAGAAATAATGTTTTTGACGAATTTATTTAACGAACTGAAATTGCACTGTTGCAGTTATCACATTTTTTGTTGGATATTTAACTTATTATTTCCCAAAATTATTTTCAGAATGACTTTGTTATAATCTACTTTAAAAAAGAACAAAAACATCAGTTAAAAAATATCGAGGCCGATGAAAAATAATATTCAGAATTCGATCTATTTATAATATAATTATACTCATTAAAAATAATTTATATATATCTTCATAAAATTCAATAATTTATAATACAAATTGTAATAATAATTATCACAGAACATATTTAACAGAGATTCTGGTTAATTAACGCTATCTCATTAAATATTAAGTAATACAGTTATATTCTATTCCAATTTACTTTTGTGAAAATTATTATAAATTTCGCTCAACTTCAATAATTAATCAAATAAATGTTAACGTATATATAATAAATTTTGCAAAATATAATTTAATCGTATATGATTACGTTGCATAAAATAAATTAAAAAAATAAAAACATAATTTATTTCATTTAATTGGTTAAAGTGCTAAGAGAATTTATCATTTTGGAGGTCAATGATATCTGATGAGAACTGGTTTCTCTGTTGTTGGCATTACTATCGACGAAAGTCACTTTCTTTTAAACTTTCACGCGTGCAGGTTGCCGCCAGTCTTATTCTACGCTTAACACGAAACACAATTCGTTAAAAATTTAGACGACTAATCGCCGTATTTTTACCAGTTTATTTTATTTTTACGTGAACGTGTAATTGTATAAAAAAAAACAAAAAATTAAAAATTGTAAAATAACATTAAAAGTTCGTCAAAGGAAGAATAGTTGAATTGTACAGTTTGAAACATTTTTAATCGTTTAAATTACATCTGCAATTAGTGACTAGAAAATTATACTAAATATAATGAATACAATAAAAGAGATTATCTTCGATCGTTTATTATAATTTTAGATAATTGTGTCTCTCGTATTTATATTACATAACAAGTAATCAAACTTATCTAAAATTTAATTGAATAATATCAAAAAAAAAAAGAAAGATTAATCAATAACGGAAACTAATCGTACGCGAGATAGTTAATATCCAATTGAACTTTAATGCTTGTTTACCAATAAAATAAAAAATACGTTATATATCAACTTAGATTAATCAGTTTTTACGATCATACTTGAATACTTTATTTCCGTCGAGAAGAGAGTTAAATAATACTCCAATAAGATTTCTGCTTATCGAACAACATGGGATTTCTTCGACAAAAAACGGAAAATCAAAACTCTGCGAGACAGGTAATAAATTCACTAATCACAAATATCATTTACAATCATATGTATGTCCCTAATAATCACAAAATTTATAAGCATTAGAACAAGAGACGTGCCTCGTTCGTATCTTGACACACTTTTAAATGAAAAGATTGATTGAAATATAAATGCAATTATAGTTATTATATATAGGTATTCTAGATATAGCGTATTATCATTTTTCAGACATTCGCGACTAATGTAACATCTCAAGCTCATCATGTATCAAGAGCAAAACGTGGTCAAGCTGTTGGAACGATTCGCGGTTTTCGTGGATGCACGATATGGATGACTGGACTTTCTGGAGCTGGAAAAACTTCGATATCGTTCAAGCTGGAAGAATTTCTTGTATCCCAGGTAGAATATTTGATATATATATATTAAAATAATCAGATGTTTTATTCGTGATAAAAAATAGGCCCGTAAAAAACAAATATTGTATAATATTTTAGGGTATACCAGCTTATGGTTTGGACGGAGATAACGTTCGGACCGGTTTAAATCGAAATTTGGGTTTTAGCAAAGAGGATCGGGAAGAAAATGTTAGACGAGTTGCCGAAGTAGCCAAATTGTTTGCCGACGGTGGTGTTATTACTTTGTGTAGTTTCGTTTCACCCTTTGAGGAGGATAGAAGAATGGCACGAAAAATACATGAAAATTCTGAATTACCTTTTTTCGAGATATTCGTTGATGCGTCATTGAAGACCTGCGAGACACGAGACGTAAAAGGTCTTTACAAGAAAGCTAGATCTGGTATCATCAAAGGTTTCACTGGGATAGATCAAAAATATGAAATACCAATGAAACCTGATTTCGTTGTTAACACGGAAAATTCAACTGTAGAGGAATCTACCGCTAAAGTTATAGAATTTCTTGAAAATCTTTCTATTATACCAAAGATGTACGGATTAGGAGGACCAGTTAATGAATTATTTGTTCCTGAATCGATGATCCATGATATTAAAAAGGAGGCACAATTTTTACAAGTTATCGAAATTAACGAAATCGATCTACAATGGATTCAAGTTCTCGCCGAAGGTTGGGCAGCTCCGCTTAAAGGATTTATGAGAGAGAAACAATATTTGCAAGTAAATGTTACTTTCCTTTGAATATCTTTTATAATTTTTGTTTGCTTCCTCTTTTCTTGGCTACTTCTCTGATATCCCTGTGCGAAGGAATAAAAAAACCAAAAATCTCGTTAACGTTACAGGCTCAACATTTCAATTGCTTTACGGAAAATGGCGTTCAGATAAATCAGTCTATTACGATAGTTCTCGCTGTTAGTAATATTGACAAGGAACGGTGTGAGAACGTTAAATCTATAACCCTAAAACATAATGGAAAAATTATAGCGATTCTTAGGAATCCGGAATTTTATTTTCATCGTAAAGAGGAACGTTGTTCGAGAGAATTTGGTACAAACGATCCCGGTCATCCTTACGTCAAAATGATACACGAATCGGGAGATTGGTTGTTAGGGGGTGAACTCGAGGTACTTGAAAGAATACGATGGAACGATGGTCTTGATCAATATAGATTGACTCCTAATGAGATCAAAGCTAAATGTCGTCAAATGGGTGCTGATGCAGTATTCGCATTTCAACTTAGAAATCCTATACACGATGGGCATGCCCTTCTTATGCAGGTAATCAATGTTACTGTATACTGTTTCCATAAAGTTTCCCTGCTATTCGATAAAATATTAAAATTATTAAACATAATAATGATTTTTTGAAGGACACAAGAAAACGTTTGCTCGAACGGAATTATCGTAAACCAGTTCTTCTTTTGCATCCTTTGGGTGGCTGGACAAAAGATGACGATGTACCTTTACCTGTTAGAATAAAACAACACCAAGCTGTTCTCGAAGATGGTATCTTAGACAAGGATACGATTTTAGCTATATTCCCTAGTCCAATGTTATATGCCGGACCAACAGAAGTAAGAGAACGAATTTTTTGACATATTTCATATTTTCTCAACTAAACTAACACTTTTAATATATTTTTCTAATTATTATTAACACTTTAATAGTCGCACGGTTGCGCGGAAAAACTTTGCCAAGTGCTGGCAATAATTTTTAAGAATTTATTAATTTCGTAAATGTAAAATTAAAAAGAGAGCAGAAAAAAGATAATAATTATTTGAAATTAAATAAGAAGTTTTGAAACAATAACAAAGACAATTATATGTATTATGTCATCAATTCAAAGAGTGTTTTAAGTGTTAATAACAGTCGGCGATAGCGTCACACGCATGACGTTTGAAGGGTCATTAAAGTGTTAATCAATTATAATGATTTTCATATTTTCACAGGTCCAATGGCATGCCAAAGGTAGACTAATAGCTGGTGCTAATTTCTATATAGTTGGCAGAGATCCTGCCGGTGTACCACATCCAAATAAAAATGCTACGCCTGATGGTAATTTATATGACAGTACTCATGGTGCTAAAGTACTTTCGATGGCACCTGGTCTTCAAAATCTTGAGATTATACCTTTCCGAGTAGCTGCTTATGATATTAAAGAACAGAAAATGGCTTTCTATGATCACGAAAGACATAATGATTTCATATTTATTTCAGGAACGAAAATGAGAGGTAAGTTTGAATATCTTATATCCGTTAAATAAATGAATACATAAGCAAAATGCTAATATAAAATGAAAAGGAAGATAAACGAAACTTTCTCTCAAATCAAATATTTGTTACTATGTTTATATTAGCTTTAGCGAGATCTGGCGAAAATCCACCAGAAGGTTTTATGACACCGAAGGCATGGAAAATCTTATCAGAATACTATCTACGAATAACCAATAAATAATAATACCCTTCTCGATCAACCCGAATTATTAGATTTAATTTATTGACAATATTTTTTACGTATTTATACTATTCTATTGGACAATACGATATATTGCCATTAAAAACATAGTATAATTATTTATTTTTTAACAAAAGATCTAATGGAAATGAAATTCTAGTTTAGAAAAGATTATTATCGTTTCTATATCTTATTGACAGAAAATATAAAAATTAATATATAAATATATATATTTATTGCAATACGGAATTGAAACTATTTTCGAATGAATAATATGAGAAAGAAATAAAATATATTAAATATAATAAAATATAAAATATATACGTCTACTATTATATATGTGTATATATTAATACTTACGAATCCGTAAACATATTTGTTACTTGCACACAGCTACGTAAATAATTAAAAAAAATAGTAATAAAATCTTATAGATTTTCAGTAACAAATAAGAACAAAAATGTACATAGAAATAATTAGATTTGATTAAATAAAAAAAAAATTAATATAAAAATAAAACGAATATATATAACATATATTTATATTGTAAATAATGTATTAAGAAAATAAACGATTCTTATAAGATGGGGAAGATTAATTAAAAGGCGCTGAATTATTTGGAAATAAAATAGATGAATGAGTTTTACATATTCCCACCTTTTTCTAATATCTATCGACTTGGGGTACCTTTATTTAATTTTTATTAAAGGTACGGAGAGACACAGAGTATTCTTAACGTAAAATATACTTGATAGTCGAAGGATGAAAGAATATGGTAGGTGTATAGTTTTCAGCTAAAGGCTCTTTATCCTAGATAATAGTCCATCTCCTTCAAAGGAATTCATTTTAATCTGGAAGATCTGTAATAGAGTGTCCACAAATATCTAAATATATATTTTATATTGTTTTTAAATATATATATATATATGTATATGTATATATTATAGCGAAGTAAAATCATTTGCCTAAGCATTCGCAAACATTAAAAACATAAAATATTCATTTTAAAACTATTATTAATATTTTTAAATAATTGAACAAAATAAAATCTAAATATTTATCTAATTCATGCTAAAATAATATTTCAATGACCCTAGAAATATTTCCAACAGAAATTATGCAATCAATATTGCATCATGCAGGATGACATACAATGTTACTAATCACATTAAAATTAAACGATTATAATATCTAAATTATAAATAGGTATAACTTAATATGTGTCGTTATTTAAACAAAACAAAACAAAACTTTTTAGATAATAAAACAATTATCAAAGTTATTTAATATTAATTGATAATCATTATGAACGGATGATAATGCTTTATCGAAATACTATCGATACAAAATTTTCATTATAGTCTATAGAAAATTAAAAAACAAAAATAAATAAATAATAATAATAATAATAATTCTAAATATATTTTTAATTGGCACAACATTTTATCCTACAAATATATATATATGTATATATTATACACGAATATTTATAACAAACGCGTGTTTAAACTTGAAAAAAAATTAAATAAAATAAAACGAATTGGAAGACGAATTTGATATTTAGTGTTAGTACAATATCAACAAATGCAATATATATATATTTAAGAGCTACCTGGCCCTATTATTACGAATTATTAGAATACTTTATCTTCCTCTAATTACTATAATAATACCGATTATGATATATCCTTTAAAAGGATATATTTAAAAAATACCACTAATGACACGTAAAGACACGTAAAAGCACTGTAATGCAACAATTAAGCATTAGCCTATCGTATTGTTTAAACTATAATAAAGCCGATAGATACTACGTAACTATGCGACAATGGAATCTAGTGTAATCTAACAAACAAATAATAAAAAATGAATCTAGGAGGCGATGCACGACATTGCACGCCTACCTTCTTCTTCGGAGTCAGATATTCGAGTTGTTTGAAGGGAACTCTGTTTAGACAAAGTTCTTAAACCACGTGGTCTTGGGGGTGGAGATTGTTTGTTCCAAATAGCTTCCAACTGATCGAAATGTTGGGACTGAGCCAATGCTGCTTGTTCTGGACCTAAGCCTGGTTGAGAACCAGCTAATCCAGCTTTACTAATTTCCTCCATAGATGCACTAACACTGAATCGTCGTTTCAATCTTTCCTCGACAGTTGATACCGTTATACCTTAATATATATAATCAATCAAAAATCCAATCTCTCTAGGATATTCGTTCAAGGTAGATAAACGTAGATATAATTATTGGATTTGCTCAAAAATTTCGCGCCGATTATATTTTTTTCTTTAATAAATATTGTATATACACTTTTCTCAAAACTTGGCACAAATTTTTCAGGCAACCCAAAGAAAAAACTAAATAATAGGAAAAACAAGACACGTACCTGTTGTAAGATGACCGTACTTGCGTTGCCACGTATACGTATCCAAAGAAACCTCTTTTTTCAATAATCTTCTAGCAGGACGTTTAGGACCGGGTGGTCGTAAATCTCTCGGAGCAACGTACGGCGGAAGTTTAACATATTGAGCTGGTGTATTATGCAAACAAAGAATGGGCATGCATTTGTGTTCTAATAAGTGCAATGCTAATCTCGAACAATCTGTAGACATCTCAACACCAAGTATTGGTACATGAAGCATAATAGAATTTAAAGCGGTGCCTTTCTTCGTATCCCAAACAATCAAACTCTTATCCTCGCTACCGGAAACTGCTAAAATACCATCGCCTGACAATCTGACACAAGTTACATAACCGAGATGACCAGTGAGGGTATGTAAATCCGCTCCTGTGTTTATATCCCATACTATCAAATTAGCATCACGAGAACCAGACACGACGATAGATTTGTCAAGTACTGCTACCGCTACGCATGTTACGTGATCGGTGTGACCGACCAATACCTGTAAAATAATTTGTTACTTTTAATAGATTTGAGGATAAAAAGACATCAATTTATCCGTATCGAGTATATCTTTAAATATTTCATTGACCTGTGATAATTTGCCTCCGGCAAGTTGCCACACTTTAAGACTCATATCTCTAGAACCGGTAATGAGGGACTGTGAATCAGGCGTAACTACTAAACACGTAATATCTTGCGAATGAGAAACTTGACGTTTCTCTTCTGGGCCAGCTCCCAAACTTATTATTCGAACTTGATTGTCTCCGGTACCACAAACTGCAAATCTGAGATAAGAAAAATTCGTCGAAGTATTAAACAATCATATTATTTTATTTTATAAAGATATTTAAAATTTTATTACAATACCTCATATCAGAGGCAACAGCAAAACATCGTCCTGGACCACAAACAGATTGAATCAAAGTTCCACTATCTGCTGCCCATACTCTAATAATTCCAGCTCTGTCAGAGCTGACAACTCTTCTACCATCTAACATAGCTATGACAGAAGTAACAGTTGCTTGATGTCTAAACGTAGCTACAACAAGACCCAAAGTTAATCCCCAAACCCGTACCGTTTTATCTTCCGAACCTAAAACAAAATATCCCTCTCTCTCTCTTCTTACGCCATTCATTTATAAAAAAAAAAAACATTTACATTGTGAATATAATCGATTGATATATTACCCGAAGCTACGAATAATCCAGAGGCAGAAAATGTGATACACGTAACGCTCGCTATATGGCCTTCTAACGTTGACATTAATTCATGCGTATTTAATTGCCACAAATTGACTAACGAATCGACACCTCCCGTAACTGCCATTGCACCATCCCTAGATATATCTAGACAGGATATAGGTGAAGTGTGTGGTTGAAGGGATTCTTGTTTCCCAAGCTTTAGTGGTTTTGACGGAGCTTCTTCTCCTCGAAAACTCCAATAAGTTACGCGACCTCCATTAGCAGTAATAAGGAAATCATCTTTTTCGGTAACCTATATATATATAAATGTCGAGTTAGTTTGAATTAGTTCATTCTATTATATCCTCTATGTATTGTATCATCCAAAATGTCGAGTTACCTTAACAGACGTAACATCTGTAGAAGGATTAGCAGGTAGGGTTTTGAGGAGTCTACCGCTGTGTATATCGAAAACTGAAACTCTGCCTTCTATACCACCAGCAATGGCTCTTCTACAATCTCTAGCAAGACATAAACTTCTAACAGGTCCTTGATGACCTCTTAATGTATGTATTTCTGTTCCAGTAGCTAATGATCTTAAATAAAGTTTCTGATCTTCGCAAGCAGCCAAGAGAAAGACAGAATCAGCTGATACATCGAGATTGGCTACAGGAGAAGGTAACGATATGCTATTGAGAAGAGTAAACGTTTCTAAAGACCATAAGCAGACTGTTCCATCTGTCGACCCAGATACAAGAACTTCTCCGGCTGAATCTACGCGTATTGCAGTAACGGGTCCTCTATGATGATCAATTTTCACTAATACCTCTCCAGTTAGTAAACTAGTTGCAATGATACTAGAATCGTCACCACCACTTACGATAATCGAATTATTTATAGCTGCTGTTAATGTAAGAACAGGTGCTATGTGTTCGCAAATTCGTCGTTTCAATGATAATTCCTTCATGTCCCAAACGATAATGGAAGTGTCTTCGGAACCAGTTAATAGATATTGAGATTGCTGAGTAATCGCTAAACATGATATCGGACTAGAATGACCTAAAATATAATATTTATTATAAATCGTTCACACATATATATAAACCACATTGTTCAAAATCTGACACACATATACGAACAAAGATACGTGTTAAATAATGGATACCTTTAAAAGTATGTACCAGCTGACCAGACATAACGTGCCACAATTGTGCATCTCCTTGCGGTGGAACGACCACAACATGTTGACCCGAAGGAGCAGCTTCAACTAAACGGACACCTTGTGGACAAGACAAAGCACGAATTTGAAGAGGTAGAGGTGGTTGGAGCCAACCATTTAAAGGAACTAAAAGAGGTGCGGTATAACCATCGCACCATGCCATTGCTGCCGTAACCATTCTGCTTACCTTTCGTACGAATAAAACAATGATTGATTAAATAGAAATCTTTCAATATGTGGATAATGTAAAAATAGAAAAAAAATCTCTTACGAGATCTCCACCATCGTCTGCTACCGGTCTTAGCCAACAAATAAGTTGTGCTCCAAGTTGAAGGGGATCTCTAGTAAGTACGTCGCTTGATTTTCTAACTGCGTAATATACCAATTCTAAATCCCTTTCCAAAAGATACCTTCTTGCATGTTCGAGTACGCATCGCAGATAGCTAACAGAGATCATTTGTACACCAGCTAGAAGAAAATCAAATGCACAGACAGCCAATCTTTTGAGTTTATCAACATCGCCAGCTCGTAGCAAGTGAAGCCATGCTTCTTCAACGTGCCGCAGGGTATACGTGATATCCTGTGATTGTGGAGTACTCTGGAAAGGTGTCTCCTTTGTGGGTGGTTCTACGGGAGGACCCTGCGGTGATTTCTCTTCGCTATCTTCAGTTTCCTCGGAAAAAAATAAATTCGCCAATTCTGCGTGACAGATTCTCGATACTTCTTGATCCGATAGATATTTCTTTCGTGCTGTTTCACGACTCAACCAACGCCAGCTGAACATTAATCTGCCGCTCATAACTCGTACCTTTATTATTACGAAAATATAAAATGTAAATGTAATTTTAGGAATATCAAATTTGTATATTTTATAATATATGACGACGAGAACGAGGACGACGACAATGTTGTTATGAGTTTAATCATTTTACCAACCCTTAATAATGGCGCTAGAGTTCTTCGGACCAGACACCAAGTTGCGAAATTATATTGTCCCAATGTTAAAGATAATGGATCCTCTCCTCCGGTTGGCATTATTAATTCGAGAATCTCTGTTTCCGAGAGACCGTATTCAGCGCAAGCTAAAAGCGAACCAATTTTATTAGCCGCTCTTGGACCGACGAGCTTTTCAAGATTATCTAAAGCCAACTCCACATCTGGTAGATTGCATCGCTTGTCGGATAGCTCGATAAGTATTTCGTTGCTTCTGAGTCTTTCTTTTTGTAATGGCGTAAGTCGTAATGCTTCAGGCGGTACCGTAGTAGTTGCTATGAAATGTACACCTTGGGGCAAATTTAATGGCAACCACGATAAAGCAGCTACGATATCGCATTCCAATGGATGAAGTCGATGCAAATCGTCCACCATAATGATTAATTGTTCTGACAATGGTTGTTGTTGTGACTCGATGCCACGCATTATTTGACTAAACCAATTATTCAAATACAAAGGATCGAAGGAAGCATCTCGTGGAAGATTACCGTCGTTGTTACCCGATAAGAAACCGATGTGCTCACACAAAATTCTTAGAAGTTCTAAACTGTAAGCCGATTTTGGCGTAGACGTACACAATCGTACGATTCTCAAAGTCGGTTTACCGAACCATTCTGGTACACTTTCATATATTCTAGCGAGTATAGAAGATTTTCCAGATGCCTTAGAACCCCATATTAAAATAGGACCGTGTTTTTGATCCATTCCTAAAACATTTTATTATAATAATGCATGATTATATTACGGTATAATCTTAGATTGGAATAATATTGAAACGAAACTTACCGGATATCAAAAGCTTTTTAATACGCGTTATAGGTTCGTCATACTCTTCGGCAGGTTTAATTTCGCGCAACAACGATAAATGTGCCATACTTTCGGCGTAAACTTCCTGTACCATTTTCTTTCGACTTTTAATCTCCGGATCAATCTCTATAGACGCGTTAGCTAAATTAGTCAATCTCTCTACGACGAATCGTCTAAATTTATTCAAGTAATTGTCATGGGTATCGTTGTCTGAATCTATGCCGTCTGGTTTATAGTCAACCTCAAGGTGAATCACGTTTTCATCTGGTAAACACGATTTTATGTGTGACCGGAAATTCATAGCACCGGGACTGACCTTCGGAACATCTTTACCAGTCCAATCTCTAATAATAGCCATTATTCCATTCCCATCTTCGTCAAGATCTACAAAAGTTATTCCCAGATTACGGTTCGTTACTATTTCTCTCGAATGAAAAAAGAATATAACTTCGTTAAAAAGTAAAGAAATGAAAAAGAACAAAATGTATAGGAAAGTTTACTTAGGCCGTAATCCAATTGTCGTTCCGTCGTACTCTTCAAAACGTTTTGAACTTCCTTATTGTCAGGTTGGTCTAGGATAACTGATTCAGCAGCGATTTTTAAAATAGTCCTCAAATTTGATTCCTTAGTCGATTGCCAATCATCTTGTGCCGTTTCCACACTATCGGTCAGCATGCAAGGCATCGATTCATCTTATCTTGCGGTCACATTGGAACCAGTCAAATTGAATTTAATCAAGACGCATCTAACTCTAATAAGGTTGACGTCGATAAAACGTAACTGACGTTACGTAATATTTTGATGAACGCGATCGAAAGGATTTATCCAATTTTTAGTTTTTCTTTTTATTTATTTAAGTTCAAACGTTCGCGATTTATATTTTTTGTATTTTACAAAATACAAAAGAAAAAAAAGACAAATCTATGAAATATAGCGATCTTTAATTACAGTTGTCCTTTAAAATACGTTACCGTCTTAACCTCCCTCAAAGCTTTTAGTTTTAAACTTATAAATATATGCATGCAACTTTGATCAACTTTCCGAGTGTTAGCATATCCAGTTTGTGTTTGGCACACATACACACAGAGACGTATGAGTTTCTCTCATGGTTAGGACAACAACTATATATTAAGTAATTTAATAAATTTTTTACCGTATATATTTTCTGTGTCTTTCCTTTTAACGGTCAAAAATAGAAAATATTATTATATTCCGTATGAATGTAAAATCAGTTTAGAAAGTCTCATTAATAAGGTTTCAACTTTGAATGGGGGGAGAAAAGAAAAAGAGTTAAATGAAATATAAAGAATGAATGGGAATATATTGTCCACCGTCGAGTACAGATGTTTTCTTTTGATTTTATTTTTACGGATAAACTAAAGAATCTTTTAGAATTCGTAGTGAAAGAGGGTGGTTGAAAGGTGTACAATCAACGGAGAAAGTAAATTGCGGTTCGGAAAATTACAATCTGAACAAAAAGTTGGAAAATAGTGGACAGAGAGAAAATGCTTATGTAAGACGTCTCTACGGATTCGTAGCTTTTCCTTCTTTTTTCTTTTTTCTTTTTCTAGTAAAACTGAATTGCGCATTACCTAGAAGCTTTCAATGTATAATAACGGCCATCTTGCACGTAGTACTCGTTTAATGCAGAACAGCAACCGAGAAGAGCATGGAAAGTTTCTTTCTCGAACTTGGTAGGCACCCAACCTGTATTGTAATCGGCTCCGACCAGTAGCTTTAAAAAATAACGATACACCGGAACGAATGTTAACAAGAGAGAAATAATATTTTTAAAAAAAAGTACCAACGTAACAAACTAAATAATTAACTAACTAACTAACTAACTGAATCGACCATTTTTCAAAGCAACCCTATTTGTTTATTTTTTTCCTCCCAATGCGACAAAAGAAAAATTCACTCACCAGCAAAAAACAACCGCGAGAATGTCGATGAGAAGCATTTATTTCTTCTAAAAAGTATTCCGCCAATTTCGGATTAACGTCTGGGTTTTTATTGGTTCCATATTGCATGTCAACCAACAATACCTAAACGCAAAAAAAGCATTATTTTTATTAATATCATAAACATTTATATCGCACAGTTTAAAATGAAAATCTCTTAATAGCATTTACGTGACGGAGGAAAATATTTCAAATGCTGGCAATTTATTGACGTAATGTAACAAGTTTATACTCCTGGCGTGCATAATCTGGTTAAAATTAGTGTTAATCGTGGGATAATTTACCTCAATTCCCATATCATCGTAAATCGATTGTAGTTCTGGACCCACCACCTCCAATAATTGTTTCCTCTCTGCTGTGAATTCTAAATATATTTATTATTATTATTTATGGTATAGTTATTTTTATTTTTTATAAATTAATTTTCTCCTATTGTTTTGTAATTGCTGAGAACAACCTCAAAATACCCCTTTTCATGTTTATTATTTTTTTTTTTATATATATTACGATTAATTTAATTGTTATATTCGAAAAGAAATAAAAGAGAAATATGAGTCTCGCAAAAAAGACGAGAAACTGATAGGCAAATATCGATGTGTATCGGTCATGCGATCTTAAAAATGTAACGTGAGAAATAGCGAGTAAAGAAACACGTTTATACAGAGCAAACAATTCAATTAGATTAGATTGGAACCGTTTCGGTGTTTTCTCAAACGATACTCTTATCACTGGAGAATTCAAGTCTAATTATATTGGTTTAGTGATCTAGCGGTTTCCACCTGTAGCGAATACCTTTCCATTTCAATCGGGGATCTCTACGTTTGCACTTTAATTCAACGATCAAGATTAAGATTTGTGATATTCTCCTAACTTACATTAAATAATCTTATTTCTATGATCGAAAACGCAAAATATAAATTATCATCCTTAGTTTTATAAATCATAATATTAATGAGAAAATAAATAAAAATATTATATTGTAACACCCTTATAACAAAAAATATTCTATTCTATAAAAAATGTTCTATCTAGTTCAATCTTTAAACCAATTAAAACACACGAGACAAAAAGATATATATAAAAGAGTGTTTTAAATAATTAAATTAAATTCTTACCATCCCTTTCACCAGCAATAAATATCTTGATAAGCCTAGGAGCAGGTAGATGAGCTGGTGGTAAACCACCCTTGACCACTCCAGCAATAAGTTCGACTTCGAGATTCATATTGATGATTAAAATTTTCTCACTTTGTTTTTATTATTTCTTTTCGTAAATAAATCTAACGATCACGTTTAACGCATCATCTTCATTATCATCATCATCATCATTATCATCATCGTAGGTAAAATTAATTGTTATAAATAATAAAATGTATACACTTCATATTTCCAATATTTAAATAGGTAGCTTTTTCACTCGAATTTCGAATTTCGAATTTCGTAGTTAGATATAAGAGAACTCTTTCACGTTCGCTTGAAAAACGTCGTTTATTCTCACTGTGCTTCAACACATTTACCTGTTCTTTACCATCCGAAGCTTTTTACTTTTTTCTAACTCACTTTTATTCCTCTCTCTCTCTCTCTTCTTTTAGTTTTTTTTCCCTTTACTGTGGATAAATTGACGCGCTTTGAAAGAGTGGACGTACCGAATAGGAACTCCCTTTTTCCCCTAGATCGACACTCGAGACTTCCTTTTTGTAACTATGCATGTGCCCTTTTACCTACCTCCTTTTTTTTTCTCTGTTTCCTTTTTCTTTTATCCACGACAAGCACGATGCTGCTTTCTTCTCCTGCTTTTCTTTAATTCTTTTTGATACTTTGTCAAGATACCTTTCTAGACTTGGTTCAACTTGCTCAAATAGGTACGAGTAGACTTTTATAATGTTTATTTTTATATAATATATCCTGTTACTCTATTGTTCAACAATGTTTAAATATAATATAAATTATCTCTTTCTTATTTTCTTTATTTCTTTATTTCTTTTTTTGGACAGTGACGTGTATGTGTGTCTGTACGCGTGTATGTTCTCTTTACTCTCTTTCTCTTTATTGTTTAACAATTAACTTTCGATAAAGATTTATACAATACGTTCATACATATATATAGGTATATTTTTTTATTATATTTTAATGCACAATAATCTTGATTATTTCGTACATTAATATTAATAAATTGAATATAGATTCGACTTAAGTATCTTCTAATTAGGTAACTTTGTTCTTTTTTCTAGGATTGTCTTCGCTTCTGGTCACGTGGTAATATTTTACATTAAACTATTTTTTTATTTTTCAATTAGGCGATGTACTTTTTCTACGTTATCGCCTCTAGTTTGTTTCTTTCTTTTCTCCTTTTATCCTTAGTTTTACATTTTATTCGAATAAAAAGGCGAATCGAACATTACTTCGAACCCTTTTTATTCCTTTTTTTTAAAGCTTCTCTTTAATTTTCTCCAGGTGAAATATTTTTTGTTGCTTTTCTCTTTTAATAATCGTTTTTTCAAAATTAATTTCATTGACATCTATATAACGATGCCCCTTCTCACTTTCTTATAACCGAACAATAGTATGGGTCTGCATGAATTTCCATCGTTATTCGTTAACGTCCTGGTAGATCTTATTTGGACAACGTCATTAGAATCGCAAAAAGGGGGTAGTTAGCCCCGTTTTGATGATGCATAATAAATGTTTTACATCTGTAACAAATTGTAGAAAAAAAAAGAAATAAAAAAGAGATAATTTACAATTCAATAAAAATAATAGCGTTAGAATAAATCTCGAACATTGAAGAAAGTAAAACGAAAAATTAGATTTATCTTCTTTTGAAGTTTTCATAATAATTTTTCTCGAACGTAGTACACTACGATGTACGTCGAATTTGGAATAGAAATATGAATAATGGGGGAAAAAAAAAAATAAGAAAAGAAAAGAAAAGAAATGGATACGGTATAGCAATAAGCAACTTTTTATTTCCTGTAAAATTAAACAAAAAGAAAAATTCAATATTTTAGTTAAAACTTTTATTTTTGCTAGAAATGTATAAAATGAAGACTGAGATGAATTTTTTTATTGTACCTAATTAAACGTACTCCTATATATGTATTTTTTTTTTTTTTTGAAGATTCACAACGAAGAATAAAACGTGACGTTTAATATTTCTCTTTGAAGAGAAATAAATATATATGAATTATCTTGGATTATTTAAAAACAAATATATATAAATGACGTTATTTAATTTATATATATAATAAATAATATATTAAGTCGTCCCATAAGTTTCTACCTTTATCTTAATCAACTTTTTATATATACTCAATATTGTATATTTAATATTAATATATATAATTAACAAAATATTTCACCTTAAACAATAAGCGTATAGTTTTGATAAGTTAGCATAATTATAAATGCAAAAAAACCAGCTTATATAACCGTTAATAAACAATAGACATTATAATCGACAGCACATGACCTAATTCGTAAGGTAAGGCGGCAAGATTATTATCGGCATGAAGGATGAAAAAAGAGATAAGACAAAAGAAAGAGAGAAAAAAAAAATATAAAAAAAGTAAGGGTCTAAAAGAAGAAAGAAAAGACGAAGAAAAATGGAAGAAAATCTTCGAGATACTTTGTAATGTAATATCTTTCTGCTATCTTGAATACTTTTAGAGAATATCTTGCGATTGATGATGGTACTGTAATTTAAAAAAAAAAAATGCTAGGAAAAAGAAAAGAGGAAAAGAGAAAGAGAAAAAGAGAGAGAGAGAGAGAACCTCATTACCGACGATAAAAATTAATAAATCTAATAAATATAATTGCACGAATCGTTCGATAATTCGATATCATTTTACCAAAAACGAAATATCAAAATCCGATGTTTATTAACACCGAGAAAGGTATTTTCATGAATATAATTCACTTATCATATTCGATATTCTCCTCCTCCACCTCTACGATTATATTTTTTCTTCGTTCCAAATTCAATAGGAGAGTATTTACTAATTATACCTGTATACGATTAAAAGTAACGTTTTATCAAGAAACACGTATAATCCTATTATAACGAGTTTAATATGAAATATGATTTATTGTCGTTAAATAATATCCACCGATCCAATTTCATATTTCTCTTCGCCATGTTTTGTACAAAAGCCAGGAAAAACGTAGAAAGAAAGAAAGAAAGAAAAAAGAAAAAAGAAAGAATAAGAATAATAATAATAATAATAATAATAATTACGATTATAAATATTTTAATAAAGATAATTAATTTTATATTGCGTTTCGTGATTCATTCGCAATGGTTTATTAAATTCATTAAAAATGGGTAATGTTCATTTTATAATAAGTGGTATTAAGACTCAATATCTTAAGATTATCTTTAGTAGATATATTTTCATTATATTAATTAATATTCCTTATAAAACAATATACAAAAGCTATAAATTACGAAATTTAGTAAATAATAATTAACGAGACGATATTAACCTAGCATCCGTTATTACGAAATTTCTATCCCACCCCATTCTCTCTCTCTCTCTCTCTTTCTCTCTCTCGCTCTGTTTTGCTTTCTTGGCACATTTTCATGACATACTTTTCCAAAGGGGAATTCTACGAGTTAAAGGATCCAATGCTCTCTTTCTCTACCACCACCATTTCTCTTCATTCTTTTTTCTTACCTCTATATATTTTTATTTTCTTTTTTTTTCTTTTTCCTTACTCTCATACTTATTCCTTTTTCGGTAAATTTTGTTCTTCCTTTCTTTATCTCGAGAATACCTAACGATACAGATTCCAGAAAGAAAAAGGAGGAAGAAAAAAAGAAGAAAAAAAAGAAAAAAGAAAAAAAAGGATATTCGCTGAAACAGCGAATCGCATAAAAACCCCGGTTATTCCCGACATATTATCTCCGTAATAGAATCAAAATTTAAATGGAAATAAGAAAATTTAATTGACGAAGTTAAACGGACAACGGTACGAAAAATTCTAGAGGGATATCTCTCTCAAATGAAGGGGAGAAAATTGTGGAATGTTAAACCGAGGGTTGTTCTGGGTAATTAACTTAAATAATTCAGTTTCCATTCGTTTTCTCCCTTTTATCAATCTCATATTTTTAACACCACCATTTAAAGAAATATCCATTTAAACTACTTAAATTAAGTTAACAAATCTACCGTTGTTATTGTAACGATAAATTATTTTGCAAAAAATCATCTTATTCGCAATAATTCTCTCATCGAAAAGTAAAACGAATTTCCGATAGGTAAAGATATTAAAAGAGTATACTTATACAGTAGATAATAAAACATTTTTTAATTTCCTGTCTCATCTATTGGAATTTTTCTCATTTCATTGATACCATTGATACGTTTTATTTTACGTTAATATACGTAAATGATAAATGAAATAAAAGAAAATCTTTCCTCTCATCCGATAACATTTTAAAAGTAAATGATACAAACATTTGATAAATATAAATAAGACGATTACATCAATTCTAAATACGCTTAAATATCTACTATCGTGTTTTTCAATCGTTGAAATCTGCAGAATGGATTTTTTTTCAATGGGTAAAACGAGTTATAGTACTGAGAGGAAAATATTTTATAATATCTTAAGCAGATCAATAATAAGAAGATTTTCAATAACTTTCTTTAATAATCAATATTTTGTTATATTCTTTTATCAATAATTCTGATTTTTGTTTTCTTTATTCTGTTAATAACTTCGCGTGCTTCAATGAAACAATACTCGTTCCGACTTTGTGTGAATTATGAAAAATACGAGAGTACGTGTTTAATAATTAATAAGAATTTAGGATTCGTAAAGCGTATATGGTAAACCTATTCTACTTATATAAATTTACAATGTGTAATTTCTTTTCGAGAGAAAAAGAGATGGTCTTCTTTTGACGTCATCCGATCAGTCGCAACCCATTGTAAATACCTTGCAAAACTTTTATATATTCCAACAAACAATACGTGTACTTTTATTTTATTTTTTATATTTTCTTTCTTTCCTTCTTTTTCCTTGAACCACAAGAAAAATGCATGACCTAACTATAATAAATGTAACACACAACGACGAAAGGAACGAACAACTCGGCAGCAATTTTTTTTGTCATGAAATAATAAAGAAATAAATCTATACTGACAAGAAATATTAATAATAGTGAAATACTTTTCAAAGGATATATTAATAATACCTTGCTCTACTGATATATGTATATTAAACTAACACTACGACTTGACATTTGAGATAATATCAAACATTTGTAAAATATGTATTCTAGTTGTATACGATTTCTACAAATGTATTCGTTCCTTTATCGAGTACTTTGTCAGATCTTCTACGATTTCCTAATTCTTATTCGAAAACTTGAAGTAAATCCATAAGTAAACATTGGATTTATGTTAATACATCGAAGAGGACAGAATTATACTTTACAATGAAAGACGTTGGCTTTATCGGTATTCGTTGCACGACCGTAACCTCGTCAAAAAAAAGAAGAAAAAAGAACTATATTCTTTTTTCTTTTTTTCACCTATCTTATTTTCTTTTTGATAACGTTTCAAAAATCTTTAAATATTTCTTGTACAAAAAAGAAAGAAACAGAAATTCGTTCGAACGAAATGGTTAAAATCATTTGAAATCGGTGTGTTTAATCGATTAAAATAAATAAATGGTTTAAAAATCATACGAATTTCAATGGAGGAAAAAAAATACGATCGTAAAACGTATATTTTCATCCGTTATTTTTTTAAAACTAACAGTAAATCGATTGTCATCGCACTGATAAATTAACGTTGAATAACCCAGAAAATTTGTTCTCTGGTATCAATCCACTGGGAATTGTTATCGGTTTTGATTGTATTTAACGGCAACGATTCAATGCGATTGAATCTGACTGAAAAGAGATTTAATCAACGAAAATCAAACGCGATGCGATGTATACGAAAGTACGATACAGGATTAAGGTATTCGTACTGTAAAAATATGAAAATACCTTTTCTATTCCACGAATACTTTTTAGAAAATCCCCCTCGACTGTATATAATTTTTTTTCTCTTTCTCTCTCTCTCGAGAGAAATTTACCAAATCAGAAAATATCTTCAAAAAATCGATGTTCGTGTAAAAAAATTAATAATCTCTTAATAATACGATGATATCAATTGAAATCAAATATTCGTTCGGTATTTATACAGGATGAAATATATTTAAAAGAAAAAATATATATAATAATAATAATAATAATAATAGAAAAGAAATATTATTCCTCGACTTACATTTATCTCGTCGAGACGAGAAAATATGAATACTAAATGTAAAAAATATCAAAGCGCAGTTACACTTCAATCAATCCGAGTAACATTTCGTGTCCATGTCTCTCCCCATTTACATCCCTTCACTCTCCCACAACAAAATCATGCAGGCGTCCTTCTCTGCAAAACCTATTTGTAAAAAAAGGGTTGAAAAAAAAATTTCTTTACCGAAAAAAAAAGAGAGAAGCTTAACGAGATGATTAAACCGGGGTTTCGTTAAATGCTGAAGGATTAAAACGGTCCTTTTATAAAATTGTACGTATAGATGAGATGTTTTAAGGGGTAAAAGCGAAAAAAGGTCATAGATCGTGTACTACCACTACCACTATTACAACTACGTGCATATCTTCATTTACACCGATGATCGATAACGATGAAACACGTATTAGGAAACATTCGTAGTTACGGTCTGCTGGTCGTGGTACTCGATCTTCTCGTTGAGAGCACGTTCTCGAAAATGACAGGATCCGCGTGGTTCGAGTAGAACCTTTGAACGAGGAATATCACAGAATTTACGATTAAAAATGTCTCCATCCCATCTCTCCTCCTTTATCCCATTAAATTGGGAATAATTTATCATCGTCATCCTTTGGTAAAGCTTTTAATCTGCCTTCTCATTCGAAAATCAACTCAAATGGTCTGACAAAAATTTTCTCTCTTTTCCCCTCTTCTCCACCCATCCACCTACCCCAACTATTTTTAATTAATAAAAAATATCTCTCATTCGAATAATATCTGATTGTTGAATTCCAGTCTCTGGTTTGGACACTCAAGACCGAGTTTCTCATCGATTGTAAATATATATAAGTATATTTTGTACTAATGTATGTATATATTAGAATATATATAACGTTTGAGTTTATTGAAACCATGATAAAATTTAATAGCGCATATATTTGAAATAATTAACGCTTATGTTAGAGAAAGGACTTGGTTGTCCGATCGATTGACGTTGATATGAAAGAGGAACAAGAGACTTTCGAATATAGCTCACAGGAACGGCCTTGCACGAAGTATACGTGAAACGATGAAAACGTTCCTTTTGTTGCCTTATCTGAAATAATGTCGATCGACTAGTACACCTATCTATTTGTTATTTTTTTTTTACACATTTTAGACTACATCAAATAACGAGAAAATACCACGGGGAACTTTAATAAAGATTTTAAGAATAATCCAAAAAATATAAAAAAAAGGATTACAAAATAAACGCGTGTTTGTGTGTGTTTTCTAGAAGAAAAACTTCGACTTACGTTTTATCTTTTCTTTTTTTCTTCTTCTCGAAAGAAAAAGGAAACGCTTAGAGTAGTATCGGTCAACCACGTAGAAATATTAGCTCGTGCGTGAATAGTATTTCGATCGTAAATAGAACGATAACGGCTATAGTAAGTATATATATATACTACCCAGCATCCGCTTTGTGTATTTCGTCCTTTGTACAAAATCCTCTCCTATCCAACGTTCTCCAAAGCAATCTATGTTATTTCTTACGAAGAAGGTATCCATGGTATCCGTATGAATATTTTTCTCCTTTATATTTGACACGAAATAAGAATCAGGTGAGGTAAGGAAACAATGAAAATTGTATTGCTATCTAGTTGAATAGGAAAAGGGGAAAACGGGAATTTGATAACACAGAAAAATATTAATTTACTTAAATTGATTAAAATACAATCTGGGTAATTTAAAGAAAAATATCTTTCTCGAAGATGTATCGTTGAAATTAAAATAAAATAATTATCTCCCAAGATTTTTTGATTAACGATAAGAAAAAAAAGATAAAAATATTATTTTTCCACCAACCCAATATAAATTCTAAGAACGTTCAACGTTACCGCGTATAGTGTTGAATCCAAATAGAATATGTTACAAGTGGTAGATCCAAATATTTGTTGAGTTATTGCCTTAGTAGTCGATATTTTGTATTCGCAGTATGGCATTTGGAATAAATAGAAAATGCTTCTCTTGGGAGGGAACAGAAGAAAAAGGCCAACGTTAATAAAAAAAAAAAAAAGAAAAAAGGGAAAAAAGAAGAAACCTTTGAAAGGTAAAAATCGAAACGCGACAAAACGAAAGCATCGATGTGTTACTGCGATATCCCGGTTGAATGGATATATTTGCGTAATCAAAAGGATGGGTCTACGCGAAGTTCATACATATTCGTATTCTAGCTCGCGATATGTGTACCGTCGGATCAATGAATTCTACCAGGTCAAACGGATGGAAGTTTGTATCGAGAAAGCAGAATTGTGTGTAGCGTCGGTGAAGATCTAAAGAAGAAGAAGAAGAAGAAGAAGAAGAGACGACGACAACTACAACTAGTTTACTAGTTCATCGAGAATGAAAAATCATTCTTTACAAAAGGGACTACTCTTCCTTCACGATTCGATGATCATGCATACTTTTCCCTTTACGAAGTTTCGTTAGATTTTTTACTTTATCCAATCTTATACGGTCAAAGTACTATTCTTCAAAGTACTATACTCTCTTCTCGTTATAAGAATATTTCGAATCTTTCCAAAAGAGAGAGAGAGAGAGAAAGAGAAAGAAAGAGAACTTGTAATAAATCTAATCCTTCAGCGTATACAGAAAAAAACTAAAAGATAAAGAAGATATCTCTGAGAGACGTAAATAAAGAAACTGAAGTTACTTGCTCGTTTGAAAAGGATTTTTAAAGTACTATTATTTTTTTTCCTTTTTTTCGAAGCGGAAACAACAGAAGTAAGCTCGTTGAAAGAAGCAAGTAACAGTACTACTAGCATCGGTTGCAACCCGCATAAGAAATTGCAGGTCAAGTTTCTAGCGTCTCTCTATTTCTCTTTCTTGTTCCTGTTCTTTCTCTCGTGTGGTTTCCCTCATTCGCTAAGCATCCATTTCTCGAGTTTTTCAGTTTCGCCTCACGGCGGAAAGTGGAACTCGCAGTTTACGATCAGTCAGGTCGAGGATGAGGGCGGTTCTCTCCAGGAGTTATACACGGTCGGCAAGAGAAGTAGTAGGAGATGTTGTTGAAGGAGTAGGAGTAAAGGTAAAGACGAGGGTAGGTAGTAGGGAGCAACACGTGGCTAAAAGGGGGTCGATACCACAACCGAGGGATTTTACTCTCTGCAACCTTCTCGTGTCTCTTGCCCGGTCACCGCGAATAGATACCCCACCTGCTCTTTCTTACTTTCTCTCTCTCTGTCTTCCCCCAACTCGTAGGAATTAGTTGCTCCACCTTTTTAGCAGAAGAACGAGCGACCTGCCAAGCAAACACTCCGACAACTCTGAAGTAATCTGCCAGATATTTCTCTCTCTCTCTTTTTTTTCTAATTCACCCTCACAAATAGACGTATATATAGAGAAGAGAAAACGTAACACGTAAGCTGGCCCTTTTTCGGTCTTATTCGTGCGAATAATTTTAAAGATAAACGAGAGGTAGAGGGAAGATAGATGGATGATTGGATAGATCTATTTGCTCATATAAAAGAGATGAGAGTTGTGTAGAAAAAATTCCAATTGTGTAGTAGCACCAAATGGGGTGAAACGCCTAACGTACGAGGAATACTAACAAGTATTCACCCAAATCGAAAATTCCAGCCGTATTCGAGGAAATATTCGGACGAAGAGAAATTACGATGGACCGACCTCGATGGTTGATTTTAAGTGATCGTAGTCAATGATAAAACGAACAATGCATTTGATATTGAAGGTGTAAGCCTGTAGAATGGATGGATATAATGAACCAACGCTCCAGGATATTATCTTTACTTTAATAGGAAAATGCGTCCCCTAACCCCTTCCCCCCCCCCCCAGATTGAAATCGAAAGTTATGGAAAGGTTAAACTCTGACGCAAAAGAGATTCGATGAGATTTTAAAATAGGTCATAGTCATTTTCTAGATATTTTTCAATTTTTTCTTTTTTGTTTTTATATTATACTCGTTAATATCATACCACTCATTAGATCAAACGGTTATCCTGTCTTATTTCCAGTTGTTATATCACTATGAATAGGTCATTAGAATAATACGGATCACTGATCACTGAATGCACTTCTTGCACTCGTTAACGTTCTTTCAATAGACGCAACGTAACGCATGTAATTTACAAAAAAAATGTGTATGTATATAAAGAGAGAGAGAGAGTTAACGTTAGGATAGATTTGTAAAAGCTATATAAAAATAAAATCTGTGAAATATATTACATTTGTAGATAACTTTTGATAACTATCAAATTATATGATTGATTTTGATAATTCTATCTCAAAGAATTACGACAATTGTTATTATCTGAAATAAAAAGAGAAAAAGAAAACTATTGTAAAACTTATTTTTATAAGGATAATATATTTATTTAGGGGAAAAAACATCTCGTATATTTATCACATGTCCGTTGAAAAATGTATAATCCCGGGGACTAATGTCCGTCGTCTTGGTGGCTTTTCACGTCGACTGGAAATACTGAAAACGTACTGGGGAACGTAATATCGCTTCGTTCTATGCCAAGAAAATGATGACATTCCTAGGTACATACACGGTACGTTGGACATTCTTCTCTTGAGAGAACCGTCACGTTTTCTTCGTACGAGTAATTCTCGATCACGAATGTCGTTTTCAGCATATATACCCTCGTAAAATCTTGACATCTTCAAGGATGCATTGTGACTCGGTGCCAAGATATTACGATTTCCTTTAATACTCGATCATTATTACTCTCGTCGATTTTATTCCTCTTATTTTATATTTTATATTCCAATTGGAATATAAAATAAATAAGAGAAATTAATTATATTTTCACGATTGAAAATAAAATTATGAGAGAGAGGGAGAGAGAGAGAGAGAGGAATAAAAATAAATTGGCACATTAATTAAATTATACGAAGAGGTAGGAAAATCTAGGTCGTTAGTAATACCAACCGCGGTATATTTTATTCTGAATCGATCTTTTTAAACTTACGCGAGGTTTATTAATTTCAAAAAAATTATTATTAGTTTTAAAATATACGTACGTAAAAATATAAACACGTATATATATTTCTTTGAATATATTTGAGACACGGCCTATATTTGAATATCTAAACGGCACATAATGATTCCTCTCTAGAGTTATCGTAAAAAAAAAGAAAAAAAAAAGAGGAAAAAAAGAAAAAACCTCATCTGGAAGATATTAAAGTAGAAAAGACAAACAATGTTGGATTTCTAAACGTTGAGATTATTTACGTAACGTGATTCTCAGCAAAGATCGGTACGTATTACTACACGGTTATAAACAGATTCGAGACGGTTTATGATTTAACCCATCCGTTACAGACAAGAAATATACTTTTTAGATCAAATTGAAACCGAATAGATCGATTCAAACATACATTTTCTTTTTTCTATTTAATAATCTCACACGTATATATCTCAGTTTTTTTTAAACATGACAAAGTTAATTCTCGATCGAAAGATTTAATAAAGACAAAATTCAACAGCTTCCTGAAACTTGTATCAATCGTTTTTTAAAAGTTTGAAATATGAGTTAATCGTTAAACTCTTCACTGTGATTTGTTGAAATAAAATAAAAAAAAAAAAAGAAGGAATAGAAAAAATAAATTTAATTCACGTGACAACTCGATAAACCGAGAGAGGAGCAACGTCTTAGACGTATTGATTTTATTTTAAGTCCTTTGACTCGCGACAAGGACAACGGAAGATTTCGTTATTCTTTATCCGACGTATATTTCAAGTTCGTAACTTGCCAAAAAAATATCACGAAGAAGATTTCCAAAAGAAAGGAACAAAATTAAACCGTTCCATCTTTACCTGCTTCTATTCTTTTTTTTTAAATGATTATCCAAAAGATAAGACACTTTGAAAAGACAAAATATGTTCCTAAATAGTAAAACTTGAAACATTATTGTTGAAATTTAAACGAAGAAACAATGACGTTTACTTCCTATTCTATGGGAGCAACTATTAAACGTGTCGAGCGAGCTGAAAACAACCAAAAATAAAAAACCAAACAATAAAACGATGAACTTCGGATGGATGGGTATTTTCGAAAGTCGTTAGAAACTTTTCCAAAGGTTTTGGGGAAGGAGGAGGTCATGTGCGTTGGCTATAAATTTGCCGATGGGTCCTCTTCCTCGCTGCTGTAAAATACATTCTCGTAGTTTTAGTGTTTGTAAAGTACCTAAGGGCATTTTCCCTTAACTCGCGTGTTCAAAACTTAACGAAATAATTTCGAAAACCCTTGTCTCTTCTTTCTTTTCTTTTTTCTTTCTCTCCAAACGTTAAATTTCAGTCGAGGTAGTAAACAATTCTTATCGTTAACAATATTAACGATCATACGAACTTTCTTTCTTGTATTTTGCGGTGATAATAAAAGAATAATAAATTGTATTTCTCAAATCCCTTTGCGATTTAACCCTGGGTACTACAAGTCCGTTTCTTCCTAGAGGATCGTTAATCACGAAAGAGAAAGTGAGTGTAATTTTCTTGATAAAAGAACAAGAAAGTGGCCAGACGAGGTGGTCAAGTAAGAAAAATTCTTTTCGAAGGATCTTCTCTTCATACCCACACACACACACACACACACACACACGCTTTGTTAGCTTAGTACGATAAATAAAATGAGAATTACAAGTCCTAGTTGAGCAATGTTAAATTGCTAAGAAAACATAATTTAACTTTGCATCGTTTCTCTGTGGTAGATCTGTGTATAATTTTTCCGTAGAAAAATAACCTTATCTACGCGTTGCAACCTTAATTAAGTAAAAAGTTACTCGAAGTAAGGTCCTTTGTAGGGTGGCAAATTTTCCTTCTAGTTTAACGTATCTAATTCCTAGATGAGTTTAAAGTTTTGTTCAGTTGTACTAGGTTGAAACGTAATCCACCATGTGAGTACCTTCACTTGTCTCTTTGTAAAGGAAAAAGAGAGAAACTGGGTGGAGGAGAGAGAGAGAGAGAGAGAAAATACGGTACGGTAGGATTGATTAAACGCCTCGGAATAGAAGAGACTTTATATATTTATTTACAAAGTCTTGATTAAGAATACTCTAGAAAAGAATGATAATATTTTACAATAAATAAACGAATGACGTTTCCATACCTAAAGTTTGTACATGATAGAAACTTTGATAGAAACCAAATTGAATTTAAAACAGATTACAATTCGATTTATATTAAAATAAATCTAAATTAATTTTAATTACTTTACTACTCGAATTTGATTATAAAAATACTAGAAAAGAATTGATAATACTTTATGAATAATAAACGATTAACGATTGCGTATCTAAAGCTTGTATAGCAAAGAATGTTGACAAAACTAAATTGGATTTAAAAAAGAAAAAAAAGAGGCTAGAATTTGATTGATATTAAAATAAATTAAAATTAATTTTTATTACTTTATACTCAAAACTTGATTATAAAAATGATAGCAAAAGGATGATACTTTATAAAAAAAGAATTAAAACTCGTATGGCAAAGAACGTTGGACAAGTGAAATAAAATTAAAAAAAGATTAGAGTTTGTTAATGTATTAAAATAAATAGAAAATCAATTTCACAAATGTCATTGTTAAACGCGTTCATCTTGTTAGACTCGATAAATGAATTATATAAATAAAATAAAAAATAAAATTGTGGTTCTGTAAACATTATCACGTTAAATAATCCTTAAAAGGATAGACTTCCCAATTTGATCTTCTCTCAGTACTCGGTTATACTCTAATTCAAGACCGTAAATCTCCAAAGAAGAAATCCAACGGAGAAAAATAAAAAAAAGAAGAAGAGAAGAATGATATCGATGGTGTATATAAGCACGACGATAAAAATAGTAAGAAGGCCGAAGCAACGGCGATGACCATGTTGATAATAATATAAATAACTTTAGTCTCGGGGTTGCGCTTTTGTGTATGTGTGTATTTTATGTATTACACCAGATCATCCTTTTTATCATAAAAAAAATATCTAACTTTTTATTTTTCTACACACGCAAAATAAAAAAACTACGCGGTAATTGAATTCGACGTTTGGATATTGAAGAAATAAATCCTCTTTATCCAAGGAAATAACATAAAACTTGATTATATTTCCAAATAATATCTTTCTGAGAAATATTCGGGTCATCCTTTATCGTAAATAAAATATTTTGAAGTTTCGCCACGAGGAACATTTCTTTATATTGCATTAACGTCATATCCCCCCTTTCCCGTAAAAACTAATTAAATCTCAGGGCTAATTGTTTTAAGATGTAATAAATTTTGCTTTAAACGTGAACGAAATAGGCGGATTACGTTAGCGGCACCGCAAAAGCCTTTTTTCAAAGTACTAAAATGCGGGCTTAAAAAAGAAAAAAAAAAACAGAAAAAGTAGAATAGTGGGTGATAGGAGGGGGAAAAAATGGAAAAAGAAGAGGAGTTGCCATTCCGCGTTTAAATGAGATGAAGGATCGTAAAAAAGTAAAATGAGTGAAACAAAATTGCTCTTTCATAATGCTATGTCACCTACTTTGAGGAAGGAGAAGGGTTGGCAGTGTATAGAAAGTACTCACGTGTGGTTTACAACGTGTGCGAGAAAAGATCAATAGCGTTCTACGAAGGGACACGGAAAAGTAGAGAATATATCGAAGCCTTCCTTCCTTCCTTCCTACGGGATAACATTTTTTTGTTGTGTTGGTTGTTGTTATTTTTATTGTTGTTAAGAAAGAATAGGAAAAAAAAACATGAGAGAAACTTCTCAACACAAATATATATGT